>VSMD01035084.1:0-33538 GCA_008750895.1 Mirza zaza
AGAGTCATGCAACCATCACCGTAATCAATTTTAGAACATTTTCATCATCCTGAAAAGAAATCTCATATTTATTAAATATGCTCATTTGCTTCTCATCCTCCTCAACCACACGTCTCCTTTCTCATTCTGTGGCTAGGCCTCTTCTGGACATTTTGCACAAATGGAATCACACAATACCTGCCCTGTCTTGTCTGGCTTCTTTCACTCAGCCTAATGTCTTCAAGGTCCATTCGTGTTGTAGTGTGCATCAGCACTTCATTCCTTCTTGTGGCTGAATAATGTTCCACTGTATGAATACTACGTACTATATTTTACTTATCCATTCATCAGATGATGGACACTTGGGCTATTTCCACTCTTTGGCTATTATAAATAACGCCATTATGAACATTTGAACACTTCGTTGTGTGGATGTTATGTTTTCATTTCGCTTCTGTATACCTAGCAGTGGAATTGCTGGTTCATATGGTAATTCTATGTTTAAATGCTTGAAGAACCATTAAGACTGTTTTCTAAAGCAGCTGCACCATTTCACATTCTCACCAGCAGTGTATGAGTGCTCCATGTCCTTGCCAGCAAGGACATGGCTTATTTATTATAGCCACCCTAGTAGGTGTGAGGCAGTATCTCATTGTAGTTTTTATTTTCATTTCTCTGATGACTAATGATAAGAATGTTTTCATGTGCTTATTGGCCATTTGTATATCTACTTTGAAGGAATTTCATTTCAGATTCTTTGATTTTTTGGATCTAAACCATAACTCTGTGAATTATTTTTTTAGTTACTATTGTATTAAAGTTATTGCTTATGCCAACAATGTATCAAGTATTACTATAATATACATCAGTGATTTACAAACTTTATGTTCTAAACGTTTCCATGGATAGGACTGAGATGTTACAAAGGAAAACAGAATAAATTGGGATGTGGACATTCCTTCTTAATAGCATAGCTATGGTTTTATTTGTTTTCAAGAGGGGGCTCTTTAGTCAGATTTTTGGCTTGTTTTTTAATATGTATTTAATATTTTAAAAAAGTTTAAAAACTATTGGAATACACAATTGAATGCAACTTGAGAAAAATTAAATTGAGATTTGTAGACTGAAATGCACCACAAAAAATGTCAACTGTATATTAATATTGTTCATGTTATGCATTTTTAAAATACCTCCTTTACTACTTTAAAATCTTTGATGTTTGCAGGCTTTGGACTTATATATTTTAATCATAGTTTTAATAGATACCGTAAGGTATCATTTAATTCCTTATCTCTCAAAACAGCTGCATCTTTCTGAGCTCTTAGAATTGAATTGGCATTTGAATCTGAATATAAATGTTTAATTTCTCAGCTATGTCCATTATTCTTTGCTCTACTAGGACCTAACATTTAAAACATTAAGAAAAGAAATAAAGCATGAGTCAACTGAAATTTGTATAAAGCAGGAGAAGAAAAAGAAAACCCATGTATCGCCTATTCATAATAGAATCAGAAACACCGGAAATGCTTAGCTTTTATTGTTTAATTTTAAACTATAGATCGTCAAAAGACTTATTCAAGTTTGAAGTAAGTTAGGCACATGCAAATGAAATGTCTATAAAAATTGAGGGAAAATTGTGGATGATATACCTGGATACCATGGCAGAAGAACTTAATTACAAATAGCACAAGCACTTGGAGGCGATTTAGCTAATGATTGTCCAGTTAGTTTGGAAACATATGTCTAATGATTAATCAAAAAATAAAATATTTCACATAAATTATTACACCATTTATCCTAGGTGAGAGTTGAGAATCTAGTGAAAAGGTTGGAAAGGGAAAAATATAGGATTTCAGCACTTACGGAAGAAAAATCATTATTAACAATACAGTAAAGTTCTTTCAATGTATTTGACTTGATTTTCACACAAAAACAATCAAGGTTGTCTTGGACTCTAGCATTATAGAATCTAGCTTCTCTTCTTGTTCGAGATTAAAACATTTGATCATTTGGTGATGTTACTATTATTATTTTGTTTTTATCTTTTTCTTTTTTTAGCTATGTTTTTATCTTTTTCTTTTTTTAGCTAGTGATACTCATTCCTTCTCTTTCTCCTTCGTCTTTGTGTAAGAGAATATAAAGAAATAGGGATCTTAGAAAAATAGGATTGTAGAACGTTAAACTGAAATGAACTTGAGAGACAATTTTGTCCAATGTAATTATTTTATGTAAGAAAAGACAAAAATTTCGATAGTGATTTGCATATACCATAGATATTTGCCCAGGATCATTTCAGCAGGTCCAATTACTAGCATTGGAGACTGAGTTTTAACTGTGAGTCAAATGACAGTGATCAAGAAGCCTTTAATATTTCCTTCAGTTGGATCGAATTTTAAGCAGACTGCTTTCTCCTGCTAGGCCCTGGCCTCTGATTTCTTAGAGCATTTTCTTTAGAAACCTTGTAATTGTACGTTAATTCTCTGCCCCTTTGATATGTAAATCTCTTTAAAAAGCAGTTAGCCAGTTTTACAACCCAGGAATGTCTTTCTCAGTGACCTGGGGGTCATTCCTTTGAAATGTAATACTTGAGGAAGATAGCACCCCTGTCTCCCAGCTTCTGCAGGAAGATAGGGGCCTAACTTCTGGCGGTGACTTGCTCCTAGTTGTTAAACTACCTTCTGTCAAAAAGAGAAAGTTTGCTCTTCTTTTAAGAAAAGGCAAACAAACACAGATGGGCTGTAACTTTCCTCTCACTTCAGCTCTTAAAATCCCACCAGCTCCTTACTTTTATTTGTTGCTTATTTATCAATAAGAACTGTACATATGTATGAGATATTTTGATACATGCATATGATGCATAATCATCAAATCAGAGTATTTATGATATCCATCACCTCAAACATTTATCATTTCTTTGTGTTGGGAACATTTCAAATCTTCTTCTCTATTTTGATTTTGAAATATACAATAAATTACATATTAAATATACAATAAGTTAAATACATAAAATAAATTATTAACTATAGTCATACTACTGTGCTATTTTAACATTAGAACTTATTCTTCTAGGGGAAGGAGGTCAGGGAGAAGAGATATCAGTTAATGGGGCCAGCCCTTTGTTTAAGCAAGCTGAGTTCGGGCCTCACTTCTATTGCAATGCTTTGAATAATAATAATTCCTGTTTTACTTTGCTGGTGCAATTTATTCTTCAATGACAGCTACGTGCATTTGTCCAAATAACAACGTTAGAACATACCATAACTACAAAAAATTAAGTGATTTACGTGATGAAATATCAATATATATGTGTAAGACTTGGTGTGAAAGAAACTGATAACTTTAATTTTGTTTTTGGATACATAGGAAGATGAACAAGAGTTAAGAATGGATCTCAGCACTTCTCATGGAAACAGATGATCATTAAGAATACACCTAAAGTTTCTTAATCTATATGTATTGATTTTTCCACAAAACAATCAACTTTGCTTGGATTCTAGCATTATGAATATATAGCTTCTCCTCTTTAGAAATTCTTATAAATATTTTGATATGTTTGCAATTATGATATAATTCATAGACCTAAATTAAGAGGGTCTGATCCAGTAAGACATTGACCATAGTGTTTGCCTTTCCTTGTTGCAATGAATTCACACTAGGGTAATGCATAGTTTGGTTTTTTAGTAAACATCATCACTTGTGGCAAAACAGTTTGTATCAGTTGGGGCAAAAGTTATATAGGAAAAATATTAGGTCTGATAACCTAATCATAAGGAATTCCCTGAACCAGACACCATCCTTAGTTGATACAAGTATAAATGTCAGACCCTTGGACAGATTTCTAAAAAATGAGTAATATGATTGAAACACAGTTATATTACACAATCACATTTAGCTTTCATGACTCATCTAGAACAAATATCAAGTTGTCAATTGTGTTATTGAATTAATAATAATTCAGTATGATGTTGCAAATCTATCTCTTTAAACAAAAGGGTATCAGACTACCATTACCTTCATATACTGCATTTCTCCCTGGTTTACTTAAATTCTCTCACATCAAAACACTGGGTGTTTTCTCAAAAGTTTGGTGATAGCCATGCAACATATTCTGTTTCTTTAAGATGTAGCATCATTACTAGATACAAAAAGTTTCTTTGAAAATTACTAATATATGTTTATTTATGTTATATGTCAATTAATAGTGTTCAACTCCTTTCTACCAAAACCACATATAGTCATAAAATGATCACATTATTTCTTTTAGACAAAAATTAGAACTTTCAGGTATATCAGTTAAAATATTCTAGGGCTGTTTAGAGATTCTTCTGATTCTTCTTCTCATATTGGAAGGAAAATTGATAGGTAAAAAAGTTTGTTGATAAGCTGGAGGTTCATGGATAGATAATAAAATATAGAGGCATACTACATTTTATTGACATGATTTTCTGATATTTTAATATCAGAGAGTAATTAAGACTAAATCAGTATTAACAGAGCCACACGATCCTCACTCATGCTTTTCTGGGAAAAATTCAATTCATTCAAAGATTAAAATAGCATAAAAAAAGAAACTTTAGTTGTATTTCAAGTAAAGCTACGTTTCCACCATTTTTATATCAGTAGTTAGCTTATTATCTTTGTGGATATTCATTCAAGTGTTAAAATTTTCAAACAAATTTTACTGTGGTTACAAAACTTTCTATAATAGTGTTACTTTAAAGAAAACCTATTTTAAAGCAAGAATGACAAAATTTTAAAGGAAAATAACATCTTTTACCAAATACTTTGTTTTATAAAATAGTTATTTAAGTTTACTTTTATTGTATATACTTAAGGTGTAAAACATGATATATGCATAGTGAAATAACTATAGTCAAGTAAATTAACATATCCATCACTTTCAATAATTACTTTTTTGTGATAAGAGTTCCTGATGTCTGCTCTCTTAGCAGGATTTCAGTACACAATACATTATTAACTATAGTCCTCATACTGTACATTACTCCAGACATTCATCCTATATAACTGCAAGTTTTTATCCTTCGACTTAGTTTTTTTTCCATTTCCTTTCCCTCTCCATCCCTGGTGAGGCATTAATATCTTCAAATGAATTATCTTATAAGAAAATTATGAACCTATGTTCTCTGATCAATTGAAATTGTCTTATGAAATTTAGTGTTAATGAGTATTAAGCCCAGAATAGAACAAAGTATGTTTTTATAATATATTGCTGAGAACTAAGCATGCTAAGCAATGTTATTATCTTATATTAGATACGTTCATGGGAAACATAAATGTATTAGTGGGAAATATATAAAAAGTAAATTTATATTATATCTACCTTTTCCCACATGGTAAATGGTTTCTAATTGAGATATATATCATACAAATAAAGCCCTTTTATGGTAAATGTGTAAGAGTTTTGTCAAAGTAGTGCTCTATTTTGTCTAGGCTTATATACCTGTTGCCTCAGACTAATCTTCACTCTATTCTACATGAAGAAAGAGACTGGGATTTAAGTGTTCTTAAAAGGCGCCATGGCTTTTGGCATTACACAATTCATTAGGATGTTGGGTTTGTGCTCCGTTTCATAACTCTTGAGGCAGTTGTTGTATTGTGCTACTAGCTATATGTAAATGGTTTTGTGTGTTGGCTGGGGTTGCTGAGACATTACCCCAACCTACTCACTCACTTGATTGCAAAAAAAACTCTACAAAATGCTCTATCCACAGATTCCAGTATTCTATACAGGATAGTGAAAAGAGACCTCGATGTATTATTAAAGTATGTTATGTGAGCATTGTTAGCTGCTTGTAACATCAAAAGTCTGAGCTGGAGATTTTAAAAGAGGAGTTATGAGCTCTCAATCATGAAATAACATGGCAAACTAAATATCTCATATTCTGTGAGACCAGATACCGGAGCCCAGGCTGGCAGGCCAGAATGGAGACCCAACAGTCCTGGGTACACAGGATCTGAGGGTGGAGGTAAACTCAAAATTCACAGATGCTCTATTTCCAACACACTCTTCTAACTCTGGGAAGTGAACTTTGCCATTTTTCTTTCCATAGAGTTTCATCCTCTCCTATAGGAAACACTTTGGGTGAGAAATCCTAAAAAGGTACTTATGAGACTATAATATTAATACATTTGAGTATGTTGAAATGCTTGTTTTTACATTTCTATCAATATTTACAAAAGATAGTAAAACTAACTTCTGACACTCTTTATGTTTGCCTAACGAGCCCTTTCAACACATACTAGTCTCCAATTACAACACTCCTCAAAGAAGTTAATGGGAAGAGAATTAAATTTACCAATGAGGCATGGGATAATCTGTTCTCTGTTACTTATCTGTAGATTCCTTGATGTCAGCACCTTGAGATACCAAGAGGGTGATTTTAAATTTAACTTCTCAAGGGTGCCCTCATTTGGTATTCTTTTCCATAACATTTATGCTCTAGTAAGACTTTCTTTATAATCAATGAGTCAGCTTTACAACTTATAAAAGCCAAAATTACTTGTATAAAAGTAATAAAGTAATTTAAGAAAAAAACTATAAAACTCAATCAGTTAACAATAGCCTTTTCAAGTAACTGCCAGGTGTTAACTTAATGTTTTCACTTTCTAATATAATTTGTACAATTTTAAAATAATATGAAAATTCCATATGGTTTTCCTTTTACTCCTGTGAGTTAAACTCAGTTAATATATTTAATATTTAATACCATTTCAAAAGGATGTAGCTTTATTTTGATTAATTGATTTACCATGCCTGTGGGAAACATTTCCTAAATTGCTTTTATTTAAAGGTTGGTATTTTAAAAAAAACCCTCAAAGGTATATCAAAGTTGCAAAACTAGTTCATTGAACATCTGTATACCTTTACTTATATTCATCAATTTTAATTATTTTTCCACATTTAACTATATTTTCCCTTTTTTCTCCCTCCTTTTTCCTTTTCTCTCCATTTCTCTGATATTTTTCTCTTTTGGGTGAGCCATTAGAGAGTAAGTCACAGATATCATGATCCAATATCCCATAATAATTCAACATGTATCTCTTAAGAACAAGAACATTCTATTACATGTCCACAGTAAAATTAATGTATTTAGAAAATTTAACATCGATATAAATAATTATATGTAATGCACTGCCTATATTCTTATTTTGCCAATTGTTTCAATAATATAATTTAAATATATTTTTAATTGATCCAAAGCAAGATAATGTATTTTATTTACTTGTGTGTTTCTTTAACCATGTTTTCCCATGAACAGCTCCTCAACTTTCTTTGTATCTCATGACACAGACATTTATTTTTAGAAGAATATTCGTATTTCTCTTGTTTCCTTATGATTATATTCAAATTATGATTTTCGGCAATAATTCTACATATGTAGTATTGTGCTTTTCCAAATACGACACAATAAGGGGACTATAATGTCCATGACAACCATTGTTTGTGTGTTAATTTAGATATTCAGAGTGGCATCTTTCATATCAATACATTAATAAGTAGTATTTTGAGATATTCTGAGATTACCCAATATCCCATTCTCCATGAAATTTAAACTGATGATTTTAGCATTTATCAATAATTCTTGCCTGAATCAAGTATAAAAATTGGTGCAGGGATATTTGTTGAACTTCTGACCTCAAGTGACCCTCCCGCCTCTGCCTCCCAGACTGTGTGAGTCGCCAGGCCTGGCCTTGGTGCAGGGATATTTCTAAAGTCTATTATTCTTATACCTACTTTTATTTATGTATTTATTTACTCAGTTATAATTACTGTAAGCTCATTCAGTGGATTTAAATACATTATGTTTACTCTACATTTTCATGCTGAAATTGTGCCAGTATTGGCCAGTGAGAGCTGCTTTAAACTGACTTGTCCCTCCCTCATCTTTAATAGTATTTTGTTACATTCTAGCTTAATAAAATCTTCCAAGTTTGCTTTCTCCCAGCCTCAGACTAGATAATTTCCTCAAAAATTCTTTGTTCTTTTATATGAGGAATGTTTTTGAGAAGCAGAATATAATTTCTTGATGTGTTCATTTCTACTGTACTGGTGCTGCAGTTGGATCCCTTTAACAACAAGAATTATATGTAACTTTAAAATTTGTACCCCAATAATATGCTGAAATAAAAAAAAATGAGGTATAGGTATGTAGCTTGGTAGGAAGGTGGGTGGATAGATAGATAGATGGATTTAAAAAAATAACAATGAGTGTATAGTGATGCCTTCAATCCTAAACCAATGCCACAGGGTCACCCTAGCGTTCATCAACCTCCTCCATTCCATATGTGTATTTCTCTTTTCACATAACATGAATACTGGCCTCTCATAATATCATATATTTGTATTTGACATATATTTACTTATTTTCTTAATTTTACATATGTATGACCCTACTGAGAATAAAAGTGTTAAAATAGCAGGTCTAAACAGCTATCTTTGAAAAGGTCTGCTTGCAAGGTTAGCCCTTGGCTGTCATCTGGGAATGTGGATTTCAGGAGGATTCCTAGACCCCTAACTGATAATAGTTGCTCATTCTGGCTAAACTGTTTGGGAAAGCCATACAGTTTATACTGAACACCTGCTTTCCATCTGGGAGTCTCTAGTTTTTGTGCAACCCAGATCGTCTGCCTATGTGACCTGGCCAAATGAAATCTGTGGGTGATGATTCTGTAACAAGCTTCCCAGCTGACAACATTTCACATGTGTTTTCTTGCTTGGGGAAATTATGTATGTCCTGTGTGATTCCACTGGAAGAGGACCATTTCAAAATTGTGCCTGGTTTCCCCAGATTTTGCATCATGTAACTTTTCTTTTTGTTGGTTTTGCTCTGCATCCTTTTGTGAATAAATCACAGCTGTGAGTACAACTATGTGATGAGTCCTGTGAGTCCCTTGGGTTATCTTGAGGACCTCTGATATGCCTACAAACAGAAAATCTCTAAGGATGTTTTTTAAATTATAGTTTTTTCCTGTCATTAGACTGAAAGTGCATAGTCTTAAACTACTTTTTATCTTTTTACTTTTTATTTTGAAATAATTGTAAATTTACAGGAATGGCAAAAAGAGTACAGAAAGATCTGTGTACCTTTCACCGAGTTTCCTACAATGGTTATATTTTACATAACTATAATATACTATCAAAGAAGGGAATTGACATTGATATGGTGTGTATATATGTGATTCTATGGCATTTTATCACATGTGTGTAGATTCATGTAACCACCGTGACAATCAACCTATAGAACTATTTCTTCAACTCAAAGTTCCCCTTCTGGCTACTCATTTGTAGTCACATCTAACCTCCTGCTTATGATTATCCTCATTACTGTAGATACTGATCTGTTTCCATCTTCATAATTTTGTCATTATAAGAATGCTACATAATGAATTCATATAGCATATGGCCTATTGATATTGGTTTTCTGCACAGAATAATTTACATGAGATTAAACAGGTTACTACCTGCATGAAGAGCCCACTCCATTTTTGTAAAATTAGTAATCTTTATTTTTTAGAGCAGTTTTATGTTCACAGCTAAATTACAGAGAGTTTCCATATACCCCATGCCCCTACATATGCACAACCTTTCTTACTACCATGTTTCCCCGAAAATAAGACCTACCCATAAAATAAGCCCTAGCAGGATTTCTAAGCATTTGCGCAATATAAGTCCTACCCTGAAAATAAGACCTAGTGATGGGTGTGGCTACGCAGCATATCTGCACAACCCATGCATTTTGTTGAAGAGAGGTAAAGAAGATGAGCAGCCCTTCTCATCTGACCCATCATGACAGCTACTATCCCAGAGGCGACCGGAAACCTGCGGGCAGCCCCCCTAACAAGGTCGGCTCCCCCTGTCAGGTCCCGCCCATCCTGTGCATGCTGCAAGCTGAGGCTTTGAGGGGAAAATAACACATCCCCTGAAAATAAGCTATAGGGTGTCTTCTTGAGGAAAAATAAATATAAGACCCTGTCTTATTTTTAGGGAAAAATGGTATTGATATCCTGCACCACAGTGATGAATTTGTTATAATCGATGCACCTACACTGACACCTCACCACCCAATGTCTGTATTTTACATAGGGTTTTCTCTTGATGTTGTACTTTCTGTAGTTTTGGACAAACATGTAATGACATGTATCCGCAATTGTAGTATCATACAGAATAGTTTCACCACCCTAAAAATCCTCTGTGCTCTATTCATTAATCCTTGCCAACCATTAATCTTTTTATTATCTTTACAGTTTTGCCTTTTCTAGAATTTCTTGTAGTTGGAATCATACAATATGTAGTCATATATTGCATTCTTTCACTCAGTAACATGAATTTAATATTCCTCTATGTCTTTTTATAACTTGATAGCACTTTTGGTTTTAGCGCTAAATAATATGTGGTTTGGGTGTGCCGGAGGTTATTTTGCATTCACCTACTTCAGTATATGTTGGTTCCTTTTAAGTTAGTAATTATGAATAAAGCTGCTATAAACAATCATGTGCAGGTTTTTGTTTTCAATTCATTTGTAGAAATACCAAGCAATGTAATTGCTAAATTCTATGGCAGGAGTATGTTTTGCTTTCTAAAACTGCCATACAGTCTTTTAAAGTGGCTACATTGTTTATGCACTCCCATCAGCAATGAATGAGAGATCCTTTTGATCCACATCTTTGTCAGCATTTAGTATTGTCAGTGTTTTGGCCATTCTGATAGATGTGTAGTAGCATATCATTGTTACAATAATTCGCAAATCCCTAATGATGCATGATGTTTAGCGTCTTTTCCTATGCTTACTATCTATCTATCTTCTTTTATGAGGTGTCTGTTCAAGTCTTTGTCTATTTTTTTTAAATCAAGTCATTCATTTTCTTATTGAATTTTAAGAAGTCTTAGTATATTTTGGATACTAGTCTTTTATCAAATGTATTTTTGCAAATATTTTTCCCTAATCTGTGGCTTGTCTTTTCATTCTTTTAACATTGTCTTACAGAGCTAAAGTTTTTAATATTAACAAAGCCTCATTTGTCAGTTCCTTCTTTAATGGATAGTGGTTTTAGTGTTGTATCTAAAAAGTCATCACCATACCCAACGTCATCTAGGTTTTCTTCTGTGTTATCATTTAGTAGTGTTTTTATTTTTTTTTTCTTTTTAGACATTGGGTCTCTCTCTTTTGTTCAGACTGGACTTGGACTCCTGGACTCGAGTGTTTCTCCTGCCTCACTAGTTACCGAGTAGCTGGAACTATAGGCCTGCATCACTGTGCTCAGCTTTCATCTAAGAGTTTTACAGTTTTGTGTTTTAAATTTCAGTCTATGATTTAAATTTTGTGAATGATATATGGTATATGTCTATTAATTTTCTTGCAATGTGGATGTTCAGTTGTTCATCCAGCATCATGTGTTAAAAAGATGATGTTTGCTTTATTTTATTACCTTTGCTTCTTCATTATGTATCAGTTGACTCTATTTATGTGGGTCTATTTCTATGTTCTCTATTCCATTACATTAATCTGTTTTTTCACCAATATTACACTGTATTGATTATTATAATCTATAGTATAGTTTTGAAGTCAAGTAGTGTCAGTCCTCTGACTTTGTTCTTTTCCTTCAATATTAAACTGGCTATTCTGGGTATTTTGCCTCTCCATATAAACTTTAGAATCAGTTTGTCAATATGAATGAATAACTTTCTGGGATATTTATTTGGAGTACTTGAATCCATAGATCAAATGTTGAACAATTGACATCTTGGCAATATTGTCTATCTATGAATGTGAAATATTTCTTCTTTTTAGTTATTTTTTTTGTATATTTCATCAGAGTTTTATAGTTTTCCTTATATAGACCTTGTTTGTACATATTTTGTTAGATTTGTATCTGAGCATTTTATTTGGGGCATGATAATATTCATAGTAGTATTATTTAAATCTTAAATTTCACTTGTTCATTGCTGATATATAGGAAAGTAATTGATCTTTGTATATCAGCCTTATATCCTGCCATTTTACTATAATCACTTATCATTTCCAAAAGTTTTTGGTCAATTCTTTAGAATTTTCTACATAGATAATCATGCCATGTATAAAAAAGACAATCATTTCTTCTTCCACAATCTATCTACTTTTTATTGATTTCCTTTTATTGTCTTATGGTATTAGCTAGGACTTCCAGTAATGTGCTGAAAAGCAGTGGTAACAGGGAACACCCTCACCTTGTTGTTGATCTTAATAGGAAAGCTTGAGTTTCTCACAAGCAAGTATGATGTTAGGTTTTTTTGTAGATACCCCTATCAAGTTGAATACATTCCCCTCTTACTGAAAGCTTTTTAATCATGAATGGATGTTGAATTTTGTCAAATGCTTTTTTTTGGCATCTATTGATATAATCATGTGATTTTTATTATTTAGCTCATTGATGGTGAAGGATTGCATTAACTCATATCCAAATATTGAGCCAGCCTTGCATATCTGGGAAAAATAACCACTTGGTCATGGTGCATAATTTTTTTTATACTCTGTTGTAATCAATTTAAGATTTGTTGAGGATTTTTTCATCCATGTTCATGAGAGATACTGGTTTATAATTTTCATTTCTTGTAATATGTATATCTGGTTTTGGCATTAGGGTAATGCTAGCCTCATAGAATACCTGAGAAGTATTCCCTCTTCTATTTTCTGGAAGAGACTGTAGAAAATTAATAGAATTTCTTCCTTAAATGCTTGGTAGAATTCACCAGTGAACACATCTGAGCCTGTTGTCTTCTGTTTCAAAAAGTTATTAATTATTGATTCATTTAAATTTGCTCCTCCTTTTCTAGTTCTCTAAGATAGAAGCTTAGATTATTTATGTTCTTATATATGCATTCCATGCTATGAATTTTCCTCCAAGCACTGCTTTTACTGTATCTCATAAATTTTGATAACCAGGATTTTCATTTAGTTCAATATATTTTAAAATTCATCTTGAGATTTTTCTTTGTTGTATACAGGTATGTTGTTTAGTCTCCATGTTTTTGGGATTTTCCAACTATCTTTCAGTTATTAACTTCTGCTTTTATTTCATTGGTTGTCTGAGAGTAGACATTGCATAATGTCTACGTTTTAAAAATTGGTTACCTTGTGTTTTATGGCATAGAATGTGGTCTATCTTGGCAATTATTTCATATGCACTTGAGAAGAAAGTATAATCTGCTTGTAGTGGATGAAGTGATCTATAGATGCCAATTATATCGAGTTGATTGATGGTGCTGTTGAATTCAACTGTGTCCTTACTGATTTTCAGCCTGCTGGATCTGCCCATTTTTGATAGAGGGGTATTAAAGACTCCAACCATAATAGTCCCAGAGATTTCATCTTATTTTTCCTAAAAGTTTTGTAGTTATTTTATTGTTTTACATTTAAATGTTATCCATTTGGGGTAGTTTTTGTATAAAGTATGAGGTTTAAGTTGAGGTTCATTTTCTTGCCTATGTATGTCTGACTGCTTCAGGACTATTTGTTGAAAAGCTACCTTTGCTTTATTAAATTACATTTGCACCTTTGTTACAAATCAGTTGGCTGAAGGTGTAATTTGTGGGCTCTTTCTGAGCTCTTTATTTTGTTTCATTTATTCATGTCTACCCTTTTACCAGTAATGCATAATCTTGAACACAGCTGCTATATAATGTCATAAAAATCAGGGAAGGTTATTCCTCCCACTGTGTTCCTTTCCATATTGTTTTAGGTATTCTATTTCCTTTATTTTTTATATAAGTTTTAGAGTAAGCTTGTATATATATATATATGCTGTTATATATTAAATTTATATTTAAGAAACTTCTAAAATCATTATTTTACCCAGACCTCTATGCATAAATTTGATTAGTTTTTAAATGATGGATGAGGGGGATCAAGAATGTGATACCTTACATACATGATTTGTAGAGTATCATGTTAGAATCCTTCTAAATTCCACATGAGAGATGCAGCTGAGCCTTATGGAAACAAAGGTAGAATTAAAATGGAAGAACACTTGATAGAGGGAGAAAATATGTAGAGAGAAGAATATAAATAATTTCTTGAAAATTCATGTTTTCATCTGGGTGTGATCAGAATATCCCAAATAAGCTTGAGTATTAATATATAAATAATAAATCATAACCTGATTCTGCTATGGATGAAATTAATAGAGTGATGTGATAGTGAATAACAGGTGGATAGGAATACTTTAGATAGACTTATGAAACCTGAATGTTGAGAAAGAAGAAGTAGGAAACTGATACAGAACAAACCTTGCCATCCAAGCATTTAAAAGTTCAGTGTTCCAGGAACATAATTGAAAAAGAAAAGTCCTATATTGTGTGAAATTTGGAAGGCAGGAAAAGCCAGATGAAAATTTCAGATTACTACTACATAATAGTAGTAATAATGGAAAATGTTTTAATTTTTTGAATGCAGAGGACATTATTTTATTGTATCTTTAAACATGTTGATATCTTTGGGACTGAGGTATATATTTCTTATAATATCAATGAAATATCGAACCATTTTTATACATAGGCAAGTCAAATACCTTAACTAAAATTTTTGACTCTCACATTTTCAAGTTTTCACTACTGCCCTTTACTTTTCTAATTGCTTACAAAGTATAAGTAAGACCAAGATTATCTGCAGCCATGTAGCCTGCTTTCTTGTGGGGCAGGACAGATAAAACAAATGATAAAATTGAAAAGTGTATTAGCAGGTGTTAACTTGCTGAGAGAAAAGTCCAAATAGGGCAAGGACAAAGGAATTATGAGTGCAGGGGAAGGCCAAGTTTCAATATTTAATAGTGTGGTCAGAATCAATTTTATTGAAAGCATACGTTGGAGAAATGAGAAGAAATGGACAAATTAGGCAAACAGGTATCTAACAGAAGAACACTCCAGGAAGGGGCCAGGCACAGTGGCTCACACATGTAATCCTAGCATCCTGGGAGGCCAAAGCAGGAGGATTGCTTGATCTTAAGAGCTTGAGACCAGCCTGAGCAAGAGCAAGACCCCGTGTCTACTAAAAATAGAACAAAATTGGCCAGGCAACTAAAAATAGAAATTACAAAGATAAATTAGCCGGGCGTAGTGGCTTACTTGCCTGTAATCTCAGCTACTCGGGAGGCTGAGGCAGGAGGATCACTTGAGCCCAAGGGTTTGAGTGAGGTTGCTGTGAGTGAGCTAGGCTGACTTCACCACAGTCAACTCTAGCCCAGGCAATAGAGCGAGTCTGTCTCAAACAAAACAAAACAAAACAAAACAAAACAAAACAAAACAAAAGAAAACAAACAAACAAAAAAACGCTCCAGGAAGAGGGAACAGATAGAGCAAAATTCTAAAAATGAAAGCATGCCTGGTTTATTTGAGGTTCAGCAAGGAGGCTGATGGCCTGTAGCAGGGAGCACAAAGCCTAATGTTGGGCGGTGCAAAGGCAACATATGTATCCAAAACGTTTGCCCACTCATAATATTCTGAAATTTATAATAAATAAATAAAAAGCCGAATATAAATGTAATAGCAAAATAAAGGAAAACCAGATTATGTTGAGCCTTATGGGGCATTTTAAGGACATTTATTTTTAACTGTGAAAGAAATGTGGAGTCCTTGTAGGTTTGTAAATAGGAATGTGGCAAGATCAATTTAAGGTATAAAAGGATTACTCCAGCTGCTCCATTGAGACTAGACTGTGTGTGGAGTGGGGCTGAGGGCGGGGAAAGGGAGGACAAGAAAAGTTTATTTGAATATACTTACATTAATCCAGGAAAGAGATGCTAGCAGTTAATACCAATGAAGATGGTAAGATTTGGTCAGAAACTTTGTTTTGAAGGCAAGGCAACAGGATTTGTTGATAGATTGGATGTGTGGACTGGGAGGAGAATAGTCAGTATGATTCTGAGGTCTCAGGGAGACAGGTAAAAAAAGTACATGAAGGAGGAGATAGTGAGGTGGTGTCAAATGCTGGAAGTTAAGATTAAAAAATAGCATGAGAACAGCAAGCTGTCGGTAGCCTCATGGTGTTTAATATTAATACTATTCTTTCAAACTTTCAAGATGCTTTAAATTTTCCATTTTGAAAAACAATCATACTTTAGCACGTGTACTAATTTTAGAGAATAATTTGTCAAATTAGAAAGCATACTTGTGAAAATATTATTAATGGCACATTTCTGCACAAATATTTTTGGAGTCATTTCCCCCAAAATCCAAAAACTTTAATAAAGATTATTTATTTTGGAACTTGAATAATGACATCTAGAATTAGTGATTTCCATGAAACATAGAAAGTATAAATGATAAAGTAATTACTAACAAAACTTCTGCTTGTATGTGGTGATTTACAGTATTAATTTTCTATTAAATAGAATATGTGATGTATTATATTTTATTTTTACCATATAAACAAAATTTTTGGGTTAACTCTTGTGTTTATCATACAATATTTCTCTTTGTTATCAGATTAATACAGAAGAAAAATATCCCTAGGCAAAACATATGCAAAATTGGAATCAGCTAAACATGGAAAAATAGCCCTTCTATTAAAATGTCCTTTCTATTAAACTTTTAATAAAGGTCAACTGGAGAATGAGGCAAATATAATTAGAATGGAGCCACTAAATTAATAATATTTCAATGGCAAAAGTAATAATTAGAGGAAATTTTAATGTAAAACTTATAATTAGAAAGACTTCTTATTTTGGGAACTGTAATACACACATTTAAAATAAGATTTAAAAACATCAAATGACTGATGGAGTAATTATGAAAAATGTAATTATATTTGAATGCATACATTATGCTGCAGGTGTGAATTTCAGAGTACACTGGAATCATTCAAATGACATTCTTTTTTTGAAGTTAATAAGAAAAAGCTATAGAACTTGACAAAAATGTTTGTCAATATATAAAGAATAGTATAAAATTGTAAAGGGCATTACATCCTCTTTTTAAACAAGTGTGGTTTCAATATGTTTGCTGTATTCAACAATAGCATTATGTTTTGTTCTTCACATTTACAGCATAAATCACTCCAAGGTCTACTTCAAAACTATACTCAGATGTTAAGAGGCATCAGTTAACATCGGTGAAACTACAGCAAGCTCTCTCGATTTAACCATACAAAGCATTGTGATTTTAGAAGGGAGAAGAAAAACAGAAGAGTATTTTAATTAACCAGGGCTGCATATTCTCCTCATCAGAGTAAAACATTTTCAGCATACCACATTTTATGTGTATTGTGTTTTCCTTGACTTTTTGGCAAGAAATGTGTGTTTTCATGCTATATCTAACAGAACCCATGCTCAGTGTTTTCCTGGTCAAAGCTTTTGTTGTTGTTATTGTTGTTCTTTTGTTTCTTTACAGTTGTCCTGGTACCTTTTGTTACTCCACAAAATTTTTTCCCCTTGCAAGATAATCTTTTTATTGATACCAATATCTTAGAATAAGCTTCATGAGTCAAAGTCATATTTATAACCCATCTTTTAAATTGGATTTAAAAATTGAGGAGTTAAAAAGTCACTTCAATTGAAGAGATGGGTACTAGAAAATTCTTATTCTACCTCTATAGCCGCATTCCTCAATGATAAAAGTTACTAGAAACTTTAGTTTTATACCTGTGAGTCACTTATAAATTGCCTATACAAAGTGATGTTCAAAGAGAGACATAATGGAAGCCACCATCTCATGTCTCATCTGGGACCCTGCAAAATCAGTCACCTTCTCTCATCAATATTTGGTCTCTCACTTTCCCCTGTTTCTTTATCTATCACAATGAAACCGTGTAATATAAACTTCTCCTAATCCTCTTTGTTTCAAAATATTGCTGTTTTCTTCCATTTTGTCACTAATAAAGATCATTAGATCAGTTTATATTTTCTCAATTCTCATTCCCACTTAATTCAACCTATTTATTTTGATTCATCTGAATATGATTTACGATTTACACTAACTAATAATTTAGTAACTATTTGCCCTGATGTGTCTACAATGTTTCAATTAAATTAAAATTCTATGAGGTCTTTCCAGAAAGTATACAGACATATAATATTATATATTATATGAACGATGGCTGGATACTTTCTGAACAGACCTCATATATATACACCCATATATATGCATGTATATATACGTGTTCATGTGTGTATATACATAAATGGTGAAGTAAGAATTTAATTTGTGCTTTGCCAGGATAATGGCCACTGTGAAAAATGATCTGCTGGGTAAAACAGGAGCAACTAGAAGCAAGAAGACTAAGAGAAGACTTCTGTAACATTATAGGAGTGAATGATAGTATCTTTGACTTGAGTATTAAGGTATGGTTATTTTTTAAATATTAGATTCAGGTTGTATTTTGCAAAAACCGTGGCATGTTACTGATATACTGAAGAGTATGAGACAAAGGGAAAAAATTAAGGCTTGTTTCTGTGTGTGTGTTTCAGATAAATATACATTTGTGGAAATGCCAAACAATGGACAACTGGCTGGATATAAATGTGAAAGGCCGATGTGAGGCAGTAGAAATGTAGATGTGGAGTCAGTTAACAAAAATATAGCAATGGGATGGCATGAGCTCACCTATGGAGAGATGGCAATAGATCTGACAAGATGTAAGTCATTGCTATTCTTGATAATCCCTATTTCAGGAATGGAGACAGGATGGAACCCAATTAGAATCGATTAAGGAGATCATGAGAAGAGAGAAGTTGGTAACAACAGATGTAGAGGTAGAGTTATGTATATGATAAATAAGGCTTGTGTCCCAGTGCAAGTTTCTATTGGAGGAAGAAAGGACAAAAAAAAGTGAATAAATAAATAATTTTAAATTGTGACAAATGCTATTACGAAAAGAAAACATAGTGGAAAGTAACTGAAGAAAATTAACAGTTTGTGATGGGAGAAAGCATTGATCAAGATGTGACATTTAAGCTGGCAACAGATTGGGGAAGAAGGAATGAACCCGGGCCATATGCTTTCTCAATTACTCTCCCTGCCATTTTCTGTGTGTTCCTTGCCCATGAGAATAATTTTAAGCATGCCCAGAGGAAGTATAATTGGGAAGAATCAACATACTTGTTTAAATCAACCTTTCCTAAATTTAAGATGGAAATCTTATTTTTTTTCTCACATAACTATTACTATTCTATGGAACTGATGACCTCAGAACACATGCTGTTTCAAAATGTACATAATACCATTTGCAACGTAATGCTATAGATATGCAGAGATTATTGATATAGAATGTTTAATTTTATATTCTGCTTAGAGTTTTCAACAGCAGATTACGCTTACATATTATGCTCATTCTAGCACTCGGGAGGACTATGGAGCAGAGGGCAACATAGCATAATTTTTCCCATACTATAATATTTCTGATGCTAAAATATTTCTATTTTCCCATGCTATAAAATTTCTATAATATTTCTATTTCCCATACCTCAGCTTTCCAAGAGAAATGATAAGATGACTGCCTTATAAAGTTGCATAAAGTTGTAACACGGCCTTTCAGGTAATATTATTTTAATTTAGTTATCTTATGCAAATGATAATTTTTATAACTCCTTTGACATAGCAGTCAAATATAGGACATATGAAATTAGTCATTAAAAACAGGTAAAACCATTAACTTTACTTTTATGTATTTATTTTTAGATTACCAAATAATGTGTGAAAACAACACTCATTTGTGAGCTACACCCAGTCGTCAATTCCCACCTGTGAAGTAAGGAATTGTAGTAGCATCAGGGTGTTTTATAGTAATATTAGTTGCTATAGTAAACAAACCCAAACATATACAATGGATCAAACATAATATAAGTTTATTTCTCATTCATGAAAATTCCAGATTGGCAGGTGGTCTCTTCTAAGGGGTGATTTAGAAACTTGGTTTCATTATTTATAATAATATCATCTAAAGTAATAATGTTTATCTGCATCAAGACGGTAGGAAGGAAAAGAGATATTGGAGAAGCAAATCTGCTTCTTAAGAACATCATCTTGACAATGTCACAAGTCACTTCTGCTCATGGTCCAAGGCTGCGTCATTGACTAACCCTGTAGAAGGAGGCCTAGGAAGTATGACCGCAACCTACTACTGCAAACAAACAAATTCATGATGAGCCACAGATATAAATGTAAAGGTATAATGGTAAACTCCTTAAAGGAAAATATAGGCCACTATCTTTGTGACTTGATGCATAAAAAATTTTTAAAACAGTTTGCAGAAATAAAAACATGATGAGCTGATGAACTAGACTTCATTAAAAGTAATACTTCTGCTTATTAAAATACATCATAAAGAAAATGAATATGCAAGCAACAGACAGGGAGAAAATATTTGAAAAATACATACCTGAGCAAGTATGAGTATTTAAGACATATGAAGAACAACTATAAATCAATTTTAAAAATTAAGAAAATGAGGAAAAATGTGAATGAACATTTCAGAAATGCATGATCAATAAGAATATGAAAAAGTCTTCAACATGAATGGTTCTTGGGGAGTTGTACTTTAAACCATGATGAAATACAATTACACACCCACAATAAAATGAATTAAATTAAAAAGACCTACAATACCAAGTGTTGCCAAGGATGTGAACAATCTGAACTCTCATCCACATTTGGTGACAATGTCAAATTCTGCACTATTCAGAAGAAATGTTGATGGTTTGTTATAAAACTAGTCAGGCACCTACCACATGACCCAGCAATTCTACTTGTATGTATTTACTCTATAGAAATAAAAAATGTGGAAAAAGCCTTCTACATAAATGTCTAGATAAGTTTTATTTATGATAAATAGTCAAAAACTAGAAAGAGTACAAGTGGCTATCAATAAAGAAATGGCTGCTCTTCAAGGTGTCAAAAAAAGAAAAAATAAAGAAATGGCTATACAAATATTTGTCTATTAAAATGAACACTACTTATAAATACAAAGGAATGAAATACTGACATATACAATAACATGAAGAGATCTCTAAGACATAATGGTGAAAATGAAAGAATATTTACACAATGACTATGTACTATATGATTTGAAAGATATGACTTTATAAAATCAGCAAATTAACCAATGATAAAAATATCAGAATGGCATTTCCTTTGGGAGAATAGGGCAAAGATTCAGTAGGAAGGAGCATGAGGTGATTTTCTAATTGATAGCAAAATTTTATGTCTTAATTATGATTTGGGTTTACACTGATGATTACTTTTGACAACACTTAGTGAATTTGTGTATTTCATTGTATGTAAATTTTACAACAAAAGAAAAAAAACCTGAAACCTCCATGCTTTCTGGTTAATATCCATGCTGGGGTATTTGGTGGTGGTGGAGGAGATTACTAATACCTTAATATATATAAACTATAAGATAGATCAATATATCTATAGGGAGATAGATCAATGCATTATAAGTCAAATATTAAAAGTGAAGTATTAATGATGATAAGTATATAGTGTTCACTGCAAAATTCTTTCAACTGTGCTATATGTCTGAAAATTTTCATAGTAAAATATTAAAAACAGTTCCCTATTTGGATTGGCAAAATAGCCACATCCTTGCTTAAACAGTACTCTTAGTTAAAAGCAAAGGTTTGCACAAATAAGAAATCTTGAATCCAGCTTCATCTTCCAACACATTCTAATAAAATAATATAATTTGAAGAATAACTAATTAAAACTTTGTAGATGTTCATAGATGTTCATTCTTATTTGATAAATAATTTTTAAACGACCTATTCTAATAATTTAATTTTTTCAGAAAAGAAAAATATTCCCATGTCATTTTCTACTTAAATCTTAAAGGCATAGAATAGATATTTAATAACTCAAGACTTTGAGGTGTTTCATTTGTCTGTCCCCATAGACAGACATTAAATTATCATCTAATATAATTTCAAAAATTCAGCTAATTCTTTTATATGTTTCCAGATTTTCCATTAGAACAATACGGATTTGGAAAATCATTATGATAAAGTATTTTCCTCTTAAATATTGCAGCATTCAAAAGGAAAATAGCATCACCGCTTAATAAGACAAATTATTTTCATTTTATAGGAGGAAAGTTGAGGTTCAAAGATATTGAGGCATATCCCCAGTTTGAATGAGGATTTAATAAATGAGGATTTGATATTAGCAATGGCACAGTACTTGCCCTTATAAAGGTAAAAAACTACTTTATTTAAAAATACATAAAAAATCTGATCATTTTAATGCCCACCTTAATTTGACTCTTTCTCAAATCTATAGTTATTTTTACAGGGTTGATAAATATTCTCTATTTTAATGGGGAAGAAAGTGCCTAAGTACAATGATGACTCCATATACTTGTGATTTTAGCATACTCACTGGTCCTTGATCGTAGAAATCCTGGAAATGAATTTTTGTGTAGTTAGTATAATTACAGTAAATTTCAAGTAATAGATGCTTGCTTAAATAAAATGTTGTGTCTAATCAAATAACTTTCTCTCCATAACTATCTATCTAAATGTTTTTATCCACCAAGAGAGGGACTGAGTTATGGATTACGTTTCAGTGTGAAACTTAAACGTTCAGGAGCATGAGCTGATTTGTGACAGATATGTTGTAAGAGGGACCTTTTGAGGGAGGTCCTTTTGTTCTGGCACAATGAAGGAAGGGGTTTTGAATAATAGAGAATATCTACCATATCAATTTAGCCTGGAAAATGACCAAATAAATTGCACAACTAAAAACACAAATTCTAGGCTCAAGTAGGGCACTTAGACTTTATGCAGTCGGGGAAGTGTCCTACCCTAAAAAGAAATCGATATGTTATCCAGAACTGGAGACAGATCCTCAGCAAACAAATGGAAATAAAAATATACATATTTCATTAGTCAGCTAAATTTATTCTACAGAGGAACAAATTCTTAAAAGATTTCATAGTGTTATTAATATCTGTGATTAGTTTTAATACTGAAGACAACCATGTATTTGTTTTGCTTTTGGTTAAGGCAAAATTGCATTAAGTGGAAGATATTTACAATACACAGAAAGACACAGTTATAGAGAATTAATAAATGCAATTGATTATGGTGTGGGAGGATTATGAATTGATTTCTACGGTGGTAATTTAAAGTAGACTAAATTCTCATCAAGCAGGAGAAATTTTCTGTAGTACAGAGATTTAGAATAAAGAACCACTTAAAAGTCTTGAAGTTTTATATTCAAAGATTCTCCTGAAATATATGATTATTTTGTAACATATATGTTTAAATGATAAATTCTGAAATAATTCATAATAAAAGAATTTAAGCTCCTTTGATATTAGTAAATCTACTAATTAGAAATTAGTAGTATATTTACTTGATATAAGTAAAGGTAAGAATCCTTCAGATTGTTATTTGTAGTCAGTGTTCTTAAAAATGTTATGTTTTCTTACTAGTCCGTAACATTATGACAAAAGTTACAATTGAAATTTCCATTGAAAAGTATTGCTTCAGAGTTACATTATCATTTACATGTCAGCATTGAGCAAAACAAAACAAAACATACACACAGAAATATTTACTACTTAATAAAGCACTCCTAGTCATTTGATAATTTTTTATTTGGTTTTATGATTATGAGAGATTTAAGAAACCATACGTCCTAATTCCAGGGCAACTTATTTTCAAAGTGACTTTGGCTTTTACTAAGACTTTTTAAGGCCAAACACTAATTATGTTCATTTTTTCAGCAAATACAATTAGTACAAATGTTATAAGAGTAAAAATAATAAATTTGTTTCATTTCCTGTGAATTAAGTTGAGAAAATGTGTGTGTGTGTTTGTTTATGTTTACATAACAGGGCTGAGTTTCACATTCACAACTTTTGAATCTGCCGAAGTTTCTAACCTCCACTGATTTCTCTTCAGATTCACGCAAAAGCAGGTGCTGGAGGTTTTCCCAGCTTCAACTGTCTACTCTAGTGTTCTTACTCAATTTTCATATAAGAAATCATGAGAGGGCTTTTAAAATAGACTGAGATCTTTTCCCCACCCTAGATCCATTACAACAAAATGTCTCCGGCAAAGGGGTGTTGGGGTCAGGACATTAGTGTTTTTAACTTACTACCATGTGCGTCTGACGTGCATTCAGTATTGAGACATGTCTGACCTTCCAGGACAAAATGTGACCTTTGGACTGATGACATGCCTTCACCTGGCAGCACGTTAGAAAGACTAAATCTCAGATTGCACCGCCAGCCTACGAATCAGAATTAACATTTTTATAACATCTTCGGGTAACCCATCTGCACAATAAAGGTTGAGGAGTACTCCATGAGATAGGAGCGTCTGAGGCATTGCAAAGGAGGGGTTGTCTGTTTGGTGTAGTTAAGTAGAGCTGAGCGAAGTGTATCTATTCTATTAAATAAGCATGGAGGAAGGTAATGTCCTGGTTGAGGTGAAGCCCTCCAAGGTTGAGGTGAAGCCCTCCATGTATTACAAAGGAAGGGCATGCTATTGTCTCTCTATCCTATAGAATATGTGGACTGTGCACATGAGAGCTTCCCATGCATTCTCTTCAAGACATTAAAAACTTGTTTCTTGATCTGGCAGAGGCTGACTAACCAATAAAGGATGCCAATTCTGAATACCTTTCATACCTTTATCTATAATTCCTGTGAGATAGGCACCCTTCAGCCCTCCTGAGGTAAACCCCTGCCTCACTGACAGCTCTAGCAACCACAAGGGAGACTGCCAGGTTGGCACTATCTGACCCTCCTTCCTCTAGTCTCTTGCCCTTCTATTTATTGCTTGCATAAATTCTATCTTGCTTCCCTCTTGACTTTAGTCCTTTTAATCTTAAAACCATTTTTTTCCCTTCAAACTGTCCAACTCTATAAGCAAAACTTTAGGTTTTGAACCATTATCTCTGTTATGAATTTGAAATAGTTAGATTCTCAAAGCCAGATATTCTAGCTTCTTTTTCTGTGTAATCTTTATAAATGGTTTTTAATCTTCCCTGATGAAATGAATTCCTCAAACTCAATGCAGGGAGCTAGGCACTACTGATAACTTTGAGGGAAACTCATGGACCCATAAATTAGGCAACCAATTATGTGGAGATTTCTGGGTAGTTTTGTTTAGAATATTAGTTCTTAGATCTTCTATTTCTTTTCATGTAATGTTTTGATGTAAAAGAATCTTTATATTTCTTTTTAACTTAAAGGAACAACACTTTTAATGCTATTTATTTGTTCAGTACATGTGAGGGAAACTAAAAATAAATAAATATATATATATATATAATTTGGATTAGATTGTTAGTAGTGCACATTACTTAAAGATCTTCAAACACACGCTACTAAAAGAAAAATGTGTTTTTCTAACACGATATTCTTGATCTCCAGAGGTATCTTTTAATGGGCTGATTTCATGATCAGAATATACTCCAGTACATCAGAATCATGTCTTCTCTCTCAGTAGGATAACAAGTAGCTGGTATAAACAAACATATAATATACTATATGATTATTTAGTATGTTCTCAGGGAACATATGGCTAAACTCAACTGAATCACTAATCTTAGTCTAGGTCAGAGTAAACAGATATTCAGTGGCAGTATCATTTGATGATTTTATTAGTATTTGAAATGAAACACAGTTTTAAGCTATAGCTACATAAAGGACTATTATTAAACTATAATGTTTCTTCCAAAGACATATGCTCATACATAATTTGTTTTATTTTAACAAATTAAACAGAACAAGTTATGGATTATTTATAAAACAGTATCATTGAACATATTAGTCAAGGACTTGATATGACGGAACACCCCCCAGCCTTCAAATCTACTGATGTGGGTTGCTTAGGACCCTTCTACATCCAGATACTTAGAAATCTAATTTTCTCTGATCTTGAGATGTTACCATATCATATTAATGGCTGATGTTCAACTTTGCCAAGATAAAAAAAATCAGGTTAATTAACCAAACATAAAATCGAGCGAGAAATAAATGCCCTTGTTTTCTTATGTGAAGGTAGTAAGCATGATTTAGTATTTCCGTCAAAGATACCAAAGTACACATCACAAGTTTATACCATATGCATGTACTTGAGAGTAGTATATATGTGTCTATTTGTATGTACATACATGTATATGCATGTATATATGCATGCATATAGATAATGTACATATATAGGTAGATGTATAATGTAGATATATAACATGTACACATACTTAAATATTATATAATAATATACTTAGGTAGGAGTGTTTATGTTCCAGATCCTTTTCCTACAGAAAATATATACCTTCATTCCTTCAATTTATAATATCTATTAGCATATATTAAGGTCATTAAGTAAAAATGTCCAATTTCAAATCAAAAGTGTTGTTTATTGTGTCTCTAACAAGAAGCAGTACAATTAATTAAAGTATGCACCTAAACTATCAACACAGTTTGATAGTTTTAACCATCTTAACAGTAGCTTGTTTATACCAGCAGCAAAGAAACCTGGAGAGAAAGTGGCGATAAAATTGCAAAAGCCATGTTCCACAGCTTGTTGAGAATTAAATATTTTTTCTTGTAAGAAGTGGTCCAAAGCCTGGAAGAAGTGGTAGTCAGTTGGTGCAAGGTCTGGTGAATACAGTGGATGACAGAGAATTTCCAAGTCCAGCTTCTTGTAGTTTAAACAGTATTGTTTGTGTGACATGTGGTCCAGCATTGTCTTGGAAGAGGATTGGCCTGTATCTATTGACCAATCTCAGCTGCTTAATCACAAACATCCTCATCATTTCATCCAACTGGTTGCAGTAGACATCCACTGTAATGGATTGACGAGGTTTAATGAAGCTGTAATGGTTAATACCACCACTGGACCACCAAACACAAACGGTTAGCTTTTTTGGTGAATATGCAGTTGTGGACGGTGGTTTGGCACTTCATCTTTATCCAACCATTGTGCTGAACTCTTGCAATTGTCAAAAATAATCCATTTTTCATTCCAGATGACAATACAGTATAGAAATGGTTTGCCATTATTATGTCATGACAGCAAACAAAGGCAAGCTTCAAGACAATTTCTCTTCTGATACTCATTTAATTTAAGTGGTACCCATATATCCAGCTTCTTTGAGAATTTGTTTCAAATGGTTCAATATTGCTGGAATAGTAACTTCAAACCTTGATGTTAATTCGCGCATAGGTTGAGATGAATCCGCTTCCACTGTAGCTTTCGGCTCATCATTATCCACCTTGGTCTCAAGTTGCCCACGTGATTCATTTTCAAGATTAAAATAACCAGAACAGAACTTCTCAAACCATTGACATACTATGCATTCATTAGCCACATCCTTCCCAATCACTTCGTTGATATTTTGAGCTGTCTACACTGCATTGATTCTACAATGGAACTCCTATGTAAAATAACACTGATTTTTGACTTATCCATGGTTTCACAAAAATTGCTCTAAAAATTTTGAAAGATAATCACAAGACAAAATATGTGTTATAAGCAGTTAGCATGTACCTTCACAATAAAACAAGAAGTGCCCAAGTCAAATATCAGAGATATCAAATGTCAAACTTAGTACTTTATGGAAATTGGATGTTTCATACATAATAACTTAATATCATGGGCCAGGAACTAGTTGTTATATTCATATTTAATACAAAAGTGGCTTGATAATTGGTAGATAATTTAACCATATATTATTAACACACCTGCAGATTTATAATTCTTATATATATATATTTCTATTTGTATTAGTGTTACAATAATTTATCTGTTGGAACATATTGTAAGAGTGGACCACTACATTCTTTTTTCGAACATTCTTTTTTTTGCAAATGTTTTTGAGGGAAATATTAGAAACATACATAAATAGACATTAAGGAATTACTAGGGTAATTCAATACACTCCTGCTTCAGCAACACTATTTGAATCTTTTTAATATTTGTTATTTACAACAACTCTGGATAAAATGTAAATTTTCCCACAGGTTCTTAAAATAGATGTGTTTTAAAAAATTCTCAGGAGGAACATATGAGTTGAATAACAAGAAGTTTTCCTTTTATAAAGCCTCTTAGCATATTTTTTCTTGGGGCTATTCAGGCAGACTAAATAATTTTGACACAAATAAGAGCTGCTTAAATTATAATTTTAAAAGAAGTCTTGAAATAGGTATGTATCCTCTTGAGAAGAATTGATGTGCACGTAGTATGAAAACTCATTCCCAAAAGATAATTGGAGCATTTTTCTTTTATCTGTGAGGTGATTCTTAATAAGCAAAAAGTGTTCTAATTTTAAATCGGAGGGGGAATAAAAAGAAAAATAAAACTCAAGTTAACTCAAGAAGTTAATGATGGAATGAACTAACAGTAAAAAGAACTTTTTAGAAATGTTTTCTACTTTTAAAATATATCTTCTTATAGTTTCCTAAATTAGTATTTATATTCTCTAAAAGATATAATGTGGCCCCTAAGTGATTAGGCAAGTTCTCAAACATATCACAAAACTTTAAACAATGTAATATTCTTGGTTTGAAGAAAAAAGAACTATATATTTCTTAGCTTGGGTTTCCATAAAAACTACTATAAGACTGGATGGCTTAAACAACACAAACATACTTTGTAACAGTTCTGCAGGCTAGAAGTCTCAGATCAAGGCACCCGGGTGGACAGTTTCTGGTGAGGGCTCATTTCTGGCTTATAGACAGCCACCTTCTCACTGTGTTCTTACTTGGCATTGAGAGACAGAGAGAGAGAAAGAGAGAAGGAGAGAGAGAGAGAGAGAGAGAGAGAGAGAACTAGACAGCAAGCTCTCTGGTGTCTCTTTGTATAAGCACACCAATCCCTTTATAAGGGGCCTGCCCCCATGACCTCATCTATACGTAATTATCTTCCAAAGGCCCCATTATCAGATACTGTCTTGTTGCAGGTTAAGACTTTAACATATGAATTGGGGTTGGGGAACACAATTTATTCTATAACACTATATTAAACGAAAACTATTGAAGTGAAAATAACATGTACAAAAGTAATTTTAAGTCTGTGTAAAAGTAACTAAAGTTAATTGCCTAAATTTGGGGAAATATTGAAAAGTAAAAATAAGCCATTCATAATTTCATTACACAAACAGAACTTTTGCTATCTATAGATATACTATAGGTATAGCTAGCTAGCTATCAATCTATCCATCCATATATATATCTATCTAATATAATATACAACTGAAGACAAAAAATAAGAAAATAAATGAAAATTCCAATAGTGATTGAATTATTTCTGGGTAAGGTCCTCTGAGTTAGATAGATAAATGTGTGTGTGTATATGTATTTGTATGTGTGACAGAGTTGTGTGTCTAGGTATGTGAGAGTCATTTGTATGTGTGTATGTACGTGATTTTTTTCCCCTTCTTTCATTATTAAAGAGTACTGACTCTCAGATGTATATTTCTCCTGAGATTATCTAACTGGAAATTTCTCTAATTTTTTCATTTTAAGAATGTTACATAGTCATACAGTATATAACATTTGAAGATTGGCTTTTTTTTTCACTTGGAATAATTTTGTGGCAGTTTGTCAAGTTATTGTGTGCATCAGTAGTTCTATATATTTACCTCTGTCTGTCATGATATACATGCACAACAGTTTGTGTAATAATTCACCCATTGAAGGACACTTGGATCATTTCTAGCTTTCGTTTGTTATGAATAAAGCTGCTATATACAGGTATTTATGTAAATGTATGTTTCATCTTTCTGGGATAAACACCCAGGAATGCAATTATGGACCATTCGGTAGTGGCATGTGTAATTATGTAAAAAAACTACCAATTTGTTTTCCAGAGTGGTTGTACCATTTTATATTAACATCAGCAATAGACAAGTAATCTACTTTCTCTACATCCTCATCATTGTTTACTGTTGTCAATACTTTTTAAGTTTTTTCATTCTTATATATTTAGTGACATTTCCCTATAAGTTTAATTTGTATTTCCCTAATGGCAAGTGCTGTTGAGTATTGTTTTATGTACTTATTTGCCATTGATATATCCTCTTCAGTAAAATTTTTATTCATGTCCTCTACTCATTTTCTAATTGGATTTATATTTTACTGTAGAGTTTGAGGTTTTTATGTAGTATGCATTTCAATCTTTTCTGGTACAAGTGTTTTGCAAATATTTTCTCCAGGTCCATAGCTTGTTTTTTCACCTTTTTAAGGAGGTCTTTCTTTGCTTAAAAAATAAGCAAATATTTTTTAATGTTCACAAAGTCCAATTTATTAACTTGTCCATTATGGATCATGGTGTTTTTGTTTTTGTTTTTTGTTTTTGGTGTCAACTATAAAATTTCCTTGCCTCGCTATAGATCCTGAAGATTCTATCCTTTGTTACCTCCAAAAAGGTAATTTTAGCACAAATTTACCTAAAATTAAAAGAAATGCTGCAAGAAAAAAGAATAATGGAGTTGATGGGCTTACCAGTAGACTGAGCATGGCCAAGAAAAGAGTCACTTAAGTTTGAAGAAATGTCAATAGAAACTTTCCAAATTGAAGAAAGAACGAAGATGAAAAAGAATGAAAAAGACAGCATATATAATAATATTCACAAAATATGGAATGATTACCAAATTATAACATAGGTTTATTGGCAATACAGAAAGGAACAGAAAAAACTATTTAAAGTGGTAATGACTAACAATTTCCAAAATTTATGAGACACAAGCCACAGATAACAAGAATCTTAGAGATTATGAAGTAGAATAACATACAAAAATATCTATACCTAGGTGCATTATAATCAAAATGTCAAAAGTAAAAGGTGAATAGAATATAGTCAAAGTACCCCGGATTTTTGGGAGGGGGTGAGACACTTATAGAGGAGCAAAGATAAACATTATATAGGACTTTTCTCCAAAAATCAGACAAGCATGAAGAGAGAGGAGTAAGCATTTAAAGTGTTGAAAGCAAAAATGCCCCATCAAACCAGCATTCTGTATACAATGAAATTATTCTTCAGAAGTGAAGAAGAAATTGATTTTTTCAAACAAACAAGAATTGAGAAAATGTATTCCCAGTACACCTGCCTTGCAGAAAATGTTAAAAGAAGTTCTGTGGAGAGAACTAAAATAATATAGTTCAGAAATTCACATCTACGTAAAAAAGGAAGATTATTAGGCAAGAAATAAAAGTAAAATAAAACATTTAATGTTTCCTATTCTTAATTCATCTTAAAACACAGTGGTCAAAATAATAATTAAAACAATGCATTTGGTGATTGCAGTTTATAGATAAGTGAAATGAATGACAGCCATATTGGGAGGGGAGAGTAAAAGTAGGAGTGTTCTTCTTAAAGTTTTAACAATAACTATGTAGTAATGTAGTGTTATTTGTAAGTGGTCATGGATTATTGTAAATGAATATTGAAAGCACAATGTTAACCACTAAAAAAGTTTTAAAACTATGTAATCGATACAGTAAGAGAAGAGAGTCAATGGATTAGGGAAAAATGGTCCATTGAAAGAAGGCAGAAAACAAGTTGAAAACTAAATAGTCAACAAAAAACGAGGACAACGAGTAGAAAAGAGTTACAAATACAAAAAAAAATTTGTTCAGCTACATCAATGATCACTTTAAACATCAACAGTTTACATAGACAAATTAAATAGCAGAAACTTAGAGTGATTAAAAAAACAAGATCCAACTATATGTTATCTACATAAAATTTACTTTAAATATAATGACTGATGGATTAAAAGTAAAGGAATGGAAAAATGTATACCATTATACTAACTAGAAGGAAGTCTCCGGTTTAATGTTGAAAATTTTCATTTAAAGATTTTTCTTAGGCCATGAGAGAGTTTCCAAAACTTTACGTATATTATCTTCATGATATTTTTGATTTATGTATCATTTATTTTACAAGTTCTTTTATGTTGCACATTTGCATTATCTCCAAATTTTAAATATTACAAATAATTCTATAAAGAAACCATTCATTCTTCTGTTTAATCATACTTTCACATTTTACAATGTAGCTTAAGTTAATTTCTTAGGAATAAATCTTGACTTTAAAGCTACCAATTCGTGATATATGAACATTTTAAAGATCATAATATGGATTCTAAAATGTTTTACTGAAATGTAAAAATTTCCTTTAACAGATTATACTATCTTTTCTAGTTAGGTATGGCAACAGTGAATTTTCCCTAATAATAGAGAGAATGAAATATATTATGACTATACCTGATCTCATTTTTTTTTAGTCCTGCTTACCTAAAGAAGTAGGTTATAAAAACCACACAGGATGGATGAGAAACACCGCCAGAAAGAGTGTCTCTGAAGAAAAGACAGATTCTAGCAGAAATTAGAAGAAAGAAGCAAGAAGACAAGCCTACATCGGATGAGGGTCGGCAGGAGGAGTACCTGAGGCCACGGGAGACTCCACGGGAGGAGGTCGCGGAGGAGACCTGGAGGCTGGGACCCCCGGAGCAGCCCGGAGACCAGCGGGAAGGGTAGGTGGATCTGCCGTTTCCCCTCCCCTGCATCCCTGACTGCTGGTGGGCTTCCCAGCAAGCGGAGGGACCTGCGGACACCAGCCCAGCAACAACTGCCTCCAGTGAGCGGTAAACCAGTAGCAGACGCGACACCAAGCTCCCAACTCCCTTGGGGCACCTCCGTGTGCACAGACCTGAGTCGCGCTGCAGACGCCATATTGCCTCCTCCTCCCCTCCCCCGACCCTACCCGCGGCTGCCCAGAGAGACAGAGAGACAATATAGCCACCAGCCGGAGGCACCTCCAGGGAACGGGACCTTCCTTTTTGGGGCCCTACAGCTGACTAAGGGGAACTCAGACTGTGAGCTCTCTGCCCGCCAGCCCTCCCAGGTGCTGCTGGCACGGTGATCCCAGGAGAACGGGGCAGAGCTTGAGGTTGAGAGACATAGACCCAGCTTGGGCTCCTTGTGGGTGAATTGGGACAGGCACTTGTCTCCCTGGTGGGGACAAAGTTTGAACTCTGGGACCCAGTGGTCAGACCTGCAGACCACATCCCGTGCACCGAGGCCTCGCATTGCCCGGGGCACAGAAGGGATATACGTGAACAGCCTGCTGAGGTGTGTGTGCCTTCAGGGGCAGATCAGCATCCTAGAGGGCAACCTCCCCGCAAAGGGAGGCTGTGTGCCCAGCCCAGGTGGCGTTCCTGCGCAGGGAACCTCCCTGCTGGCATCACAGCCAGGGGAGGCCTGGTGGCATGTGGTCTGGCCTGCTGACAGAGGCCCAGGAGTAGCCACGGACTTGGGGACGGTGGAAAGAGGCCAGGCCCGCTCCAGACTGCGGGTCTCGGACAGCCCCACCCCCACACGCAGACTCTCTGACTGAGCGGGGCCATTCCAGCCCCTCCCTGTCAGCTTTGCCTGGAAGAAGAGAACAGAACTTTGACCCCTGCTGATGACATTGGTGGTGCCTGAGGGCGGGCTTACCCAACTCAGCTCCGCCCAGACTCTATCCTAGACCAGCCCTCACTGAAGGGGAGAAAAGGACACACCTGGAAGTCCCAGGGCCCCACCCACCACCTGAGGCACTAGAGTTCTCTCTT
>VSMD01035087.1:0-97350 GCA_008750895.1 Mirza zaza
TACAGTAATAGGGTATTGGGCAGGGGGGAGGGGGGCGGGTATATACATACATAATGAGTGAGATGTTCACCATCTGGGGGATGGTCATGCTGGAAACTCAGACTTGTGGGGGGAGGTGGGGAAAGGGCATTTATTGAAACCTTAAAATCTGTACCCCCATAATATGCTGAAATTAAAAAAAAAGAAAAAAAGAAAAGAAAAAAAAAAAGAAAAACAATACCATTTCTTGCTGAATAGCATTTTCTTGAATTCTATGGGGTGACTGTAACACTAATTTTTACTGCTGTTCATAAATAAAGTAACTATATAAATTATTTGATATTGTTTTTGCAGACACCATGATAAAAGCAATATAGTTTGCAACTCTAAAGCGTTTGTTCCTTATTCTTACTTTTTTCTGGAAAGATTTTCATTTAGATCTGACTTATGTACATGCTATATGTATTATATCAGTTTTATTTTAAACATCTAGGACACTTATAGCATTATGGAATACATCCTTTGGCTTAGTGAATATTTTAGTATGTCTTGGTATTATTTTATTTACAAAGCAGAATTTTTTTAATAAAATTATGGGCAGGATAAGTTTCTAAGAAAGAATAGGGCAGGCATATTGATGTTAGTGGTAAGTGATCCACTTTATAGCTTACCGATGAGGTTAAATTAGTCTAAGAGTCAAAACACTCTCAGAATAATGCATAAGTCTTATAATACATATCCAGGTAACTTTTTAAAATTGTTTTTGATTTCAGCATATTACGGGGATACAAATGTTTAACTTATGTATATTGCCCTTGCCCTACCTGAGTCAGAGCTTCAAGAGTGTCCATTCCCCAGATGGTGTGCACCACACCCATTAGGTGTGAATATATCCATCCCCTCAACCCCCTCTCATCTGCCTGATACCCAATGAATGTTATTACTATACGTGCACTTAAGTGTTGATCAGTTAAAACCAATTTGATGGTGAGTACATGTGGTATTTGTTTTTCCATTCTTGGGATACTTCACTTAGTAGGGTTCCAGTAGAGCTGGAACCCAGGTAATATTTTAATCCCAAGGTCAGTGAATCATTTTGAAAACAATAACCAAAACAACAACAATACAAATGTATAGTATTTTTTCTTCAAATCTTGAATTGAGGCAGATCCTTTTACATTTGGCCCTACAATTATAATGCTATAATCTACCTATAGCTATAATTATTTCTATTTGGGAAGCAGTGATTGCACACTGCACAAAACACAGAATATGTTCATGACTTTTGCCCATGTTTTAAGGGAGTTCTTTGTTTTTTTTTTTTTTTCATGCAGTTCTGCTTGGGTTCTTTGTAGATTCTGGTATTAGCCCTTGACTGGATAGATAGCTTGCGAATATTTTCTCACATTCTGTAGGTTGCCTATTTTCTCTCTTGATTATTTTCTTAGCTGCACAGGAGCTTTTTAATTTAATCAAATCACACTTATTTTTGTCATTGCTTTGATTGCTATTGGAGTCTTCATGAATTCTTTACCTAGGCTGATACCTAGAAGAGTTTTTGCAACATTTCCTTCTTGCATTCTTATGGTTTCATGCATTACATTTAAGTCTTTTGTCCATCTTGAATTATTTTTTTCTAAGTGGTGAGAGATATAGATCCTATTTCATTCTTTTGTATGTGGCTTTCCAATCCACTCAGCACTATTTATTGAATAGGGCTTCTTTTCCCCAGTGTATATTATTGTCTGCTTTGTTAAAGATCAGTTGGATGTATTTGGATGGCTTTATATGCAGGCTTTCTTGTTTGTTCCATTGGTCTATGTCTTCAGTTTTGTGCCAATATCATGATGTTTTGCTCCCAGTAGCCTTGTAGTATACTTCAAAATCTGATAATGTGATGCCTCCACATTTGCTCCTTATGCTTAAGATTGTTTTGGCTATTCAAGGCTCTTTTATGATTCCAAATGAAGCGTAGAATTATTTTTTCTATATTTGTGAATTAAGACGTTGATATTTTAATGGGGATTGCATTGAATCTGTAAATCACTTTGGGTAGAATGGACATTTTCAATGTTAATTCTACCAATCCACGAGCATGATATGTTTTTTCCATTTGTCTCATCTGTGAATTCTTTCCTCAGAGTCATAGTTCTCATTGTAGAGATCTTTCATCTCCTTGATTAAGTACATTCCTAGGTATTTTGTTTTCTTTAAATCCATTAAGAATGGTATTGAGTCTTTCATTTGACTCTCAGCATGATTCTTAGTTGTATATAGGAATGCTACTTATTTGTGTACATTGATTTTGTAAGTTGATACTTGGCTGAATTTGTTTATCAATTCACAGTCTTTTGGCGGAATCTTTGGGGTTTTCTAGATATAAGATGACATATCTTATATCATAAAAAGTGATAGTTTGATCTTCTCTTTCCTGATTTGGATTTACTGTATTTATTCTTCTTGTCTGATTGCTCTACCAGCATTCTGTAGAATAGAGTTGTTGACAATGGGCAACTTTGTCTTGTTTTAGTTCTTAGTGAAAACGCTTTCAACATTGCCCCATCCAGCATGATAGTTGGCTGTGATTTTGTCACATATGGCTTTTATAATTTTGACACATATTCCTTCTATGCCTAGATTGTTGAGGGTTTTTATCATGAATGGTGCTGAATTTTATTGAATGGTTTTTCTGCATCTATTGAGATCATGCGATCTTTGTTTTTGCTCTGTTTATACGGTGAATCATATTTATTTATTTCCATATGTGAAACCATCCCTGCATCCCCAGGATGAAGCCCATTTGGCCATCATGGATTAATTTTTTATTAATGGATTAATCAATTATTAATTAACCAATTATTAATTATTAAATCAATTATTAATCAATCAATCATTAATGGACTAATCTGATATTGAATTCAGTTTGGTAGTATTTATTGAGGTTTTTTGGATCTATATCCATAAGGGCTATAGATCTGTAGTTTTCTTTTTTGTTATTGTTGTGTTCTTTTGTGCTGTTGGTATCAAGGTGATACTGGCTTTATAGAATGAGTTGGAGAGGATTCCCTCCTTTTCAATGTTACGGAATAATTTCTGCAATATCGGTACCAGATCTTCTTTGTAGGTCTGGTAAAAGTTGGCTGTGAATCCATCTGGTCTGGGCTTTTTTTATTTTTTTCTGGGAAGCTTTTATATTACTGCTTCAATATTTTTGGTCATTATTTGGTCATATTTGCTCCATTTCCTCTACATTTTCAAGTTTATGTGCATAGAGATTTTCATAGTGTTCACAGATTATATTTAAGAAGATAGACAAATGAGCAATAAACATATGAGAAAATGCTCAATGTTACTAATCATCAGGAAAATGCAAATCAAAACCACAACGAGATATTACCTTACTCCAGTAAGATGGCTTTTATTAAAAAGTCCCAAAACAATAGATGCTGGTGTGGCTGAAGAGAGAAAGAAATACTTAAACACTGTTGGTGGGAATGCAAGTTAGTACAACCTCTGTTGAAAACAGTACGGAAATTCTTCAAAGAACTAAAGGTTCTACCTACAATTTGATCCAACAACCCCACTACTGGGTATTCACCCAAAGGAAAGGAAGTCATTTTACCAAAAAGACACCTGCAGATAAATGTTTATTGCAGCACAGTTTACAATTGCAAAGATGTGGAATCAACATAAATGTCCATCAATTCATGAGTATATGTATACTGTGATATACTGCTCAGCCATCAAGAAAGGATGAATTAAGGTCTTTTGCAACAATTTGGATGGAACTAGAGACCATTATCCTAAGTGAAGTGTCTAAAGAATAAAAAACAAACACCATATGTACTCGCTATTACACTGGAACTAACCAATGTTCACATGTGTGCACAGAGGGAAGTAGATCTCAGTGGAAAGCAAGCAGGTGGGAGTGGGGGGGAGGGGATTGCCAAAAACCTACCTAACGGGTACAATGAATGATATCTGGGTGATGGGCACACTTACAACCCTGACTCAAGAATAACAAAAACTATCTATGATGTAACCAAGAACATTAGTACCCCCACAATATTTTGAAATAATAATAATAAAACACAAGCTATGGAATTAACATATGAATTAAAGACTTTCAAATACATTATAATAGAGGAAATTGCAGAGAATGTTTAGAAGGGAATGTTGAAAATCATTTAACCAATCTCTCCCTTGATAGCTAGTCAAAATTTGGCCTTTTGTGCAACTTTAGTCAATGTTTTGATAATTATAGATTCATAGAAATGACAAGCTAAATGTACCAGTGAGTTGCTGTCCAAAAAGAGTCCTCTAATTTCTTTAAAATGGAAAAGAAAAGATCTTATTTGAAAAAAATCCCAAAATCTAGCCTTGTTAAAAAGATAACTTTTTTGCATATGTGGAATAATAATTTTAATTACCTCAAAATCTACTTCTAGTCTATAATAATGTTATGCTTTATGTGCTTGTTAAGCTATTTGCCATGTGTATTCAATATACATAATTTCTCTTCAGCCTTAAATTAATTATGTGTTTATCATTTTGCTCAGGTTTTCTAAATATAAAATATATAAAATTATATTTACTACTATACATATCAATATGATTAAGGTGTCAGTGAAATATATGTATGTGTTCATTTAGGTATATTTACCTACCATGATTTATGAAGAAAATATTAACTATATGTATAAGTTATATTTTCATAGAGTACTGAATAATGGCATTCCTCATATTTTAGAGATTTGGATAATACTCTTATGTTCAGCTTTGCTTTTGTATTGACAATCAAGAATGCCTAAACATTGGCCCTGAACTCTTGCCCTTTCATAATTTGGCTAACTTGATTCTTCTCTATTGCCTAGAGTCATCCTTTTTTTTATACTCAGTTTCATTCAAAATTATTTGTCATTCAGAAATGCAATATAACAATGGAACAGTATAGACATTTTGAAAATGGCCCATGGATATATTCCAATCTAATTTGTTACATAAGATATTCCAAACCAGGCTTAAAAGCTTGGAAGTGAAGTATCATAAGAAAGGAAAAAACAAATACCACATGTACTCACCATTATATTGGTACTAATTGATCAACACTAACGTGCACATATGGGAAGTAACATTCATAGGGTGTTGGGCAGGTGGGAGGGGGGAGGAAGGGATGGGTAAAGCCACACCTAATGGATGTCCTGTGAACTATCTGGGGGTTGGGCATGCTTGTTAGGCAGTGCCAAGGCAATTTATGTAACCAAAGCAATTTGTATCACTGTAATACTCTGAAACAAAAAATAAAAAAATAAATTATTTTTTAAAAAGATTGGAAATTTAAAAAGAGAGAATGCTCCTAATAGTTTATATCATTACTAGACACTATTCTAAGTGAGTAATTTTTCTCTAGTAAGTCATTTAATCATTGCAATAAACATATTTTATTATTATAATTCCAAAATTATATATTAGGAAACTGAAGCACAGAGAGATTACGTTTCTTTCCCAATGTTTTACAAAGATACTAAATAGCATATTAAGATATTAACACAGGCATTCTTGTTCTTGAATATATACTTTAAAAACCTTAAAATAATTAGAATAAAATTAGTATGCAATATTTGTGACTATGCAAGAGAAATAAAATTTAAACAAGACATTAAAAACAAAAGAAATAAAGTAAACTTTGCTAAACTTGGTTACATCAAATTAATTTTCCAATTTACCATAAACATGGGTAAAATCAAGCAACAGACTGAGAGGAAACATTTGCCACATGTTTAACACAGAAATAATTGATATCTAAGATATGTAAATATTTCTAGCAATGCAAATAAACAAAATAAAAAGCAACTCAATTACATAATTGAGAAATAATCATGAATGAGAGCCAATGAAAAAGTAATAAAAATGGTCAATAAAAAGGTTCATTAACTGATTAATAAAAAAATGAAGATTAAAACATTATTAGCATATTTTAAACATTAGCTTTTAATAATGCCAAATGTTTTTGACAATAGAAATTGAAATATAGCTGTAGAAAAGAGTTTAAAAATATTAATATAGAAATGTACATATTTTATATCATAATATTTTTTTCATTTTATTTATTCTCTAATGATTCACCTTGATATTTTTGAGATAAATTATGTACACTAATGCCAAGTAAAACATTTTTTTCTTAAAAGTGAAAAATTAAGAAATCATACATTTACATTATTAGAAAATGATTAAACAATTGGGGGGCACAGTTATATTATGGAGAGCAATAAGGAATGTATTCATATGTAATATATATATATGCTATAGGTATTTGAAATATATATCAAAAATCAAGAGATAAACTGAATTTGAAATATAATATTGTTGTGCAAAAGAAAGCACATACATACACTGGTAGTATGGATTTCTACATTTAAGTATGTACCCTTAACACACATAAGGGAAAAATTTGTGAATACACACACCAAATTAGGTAACAGCAATACCTAGATAGGGGAGAAAAGAAAGGCTAGAATGAGAAGAGCTGTCAAAGGAGGCTTTAGCTTGGAGAATATCATTTTAACTTTATGATAATCAATCACATTAATAGTATATTCAAGATTAATATTTGAAAGAAAATGACTGAAATGAGCACAATCAAAACAATAAAATTTAATCACTTGAGAAGAAATTGATTTAGAAATTAATTTATCTGCACAGCTAGATAGTATGACAAATAAACCGGAGCTAGGTAATGTGGAACCTGAATGATACTAGAAGAAAAACTTTTAAAAAGTGAGGTATATAGGTCAGTATTTGGAAATGAAAGAATTGGTGATATATTGGATTGTGGAAGAAGCGATAAGGAAAAATTATTGTATTAAAATTAATTTGAGGTTTCTGCAATTGTAGACAATGAAATTCACTAAGATTATAAATGCACAAAGGAATATTTCTCTTTCTTTGAAAAGATGAGTGATTTGGGACAATATGCAAAACCTCTAGTTTCTTCAGTTGTAAAAATTCATATCAACAATAATTTATGCAAATAATATGATAATTAAGTTAAATATATTAAGTAGCATACAAATTACTTCAATGCATATAAAGCTTAAGCATATTATTTATGGCAATTTCTGTCACAAAGTAAAAATTGAGTAATCTCAGTTCCTATTTCTGTCCTTATCAGCATGGAAACAGTGGAACTATATAGCCAGAATTACTAGACAGCAATAATATAGAGTAGAAATAGAAAGAAAAAGAGAAAAATGAGGAGGTGGAAGTGGATAAGGACCAGAAGGACCAGGAGGACCACTGCTACCAATATCACCACCATCACTAAACCCATAGTGAACAAAAATTGGGAGACCCATCCTATCTATTAACATATTAGGTTCTTGGGGAATAAAATTCAATGTTTGAAACCCATTCCATATATTCAAATTAATGACCATGATTCCTGAATGCATATGAGATTTCTGGTTTCAGAGCCAAGATTCATAAATTATATAATTGTCTCATCATTATTATTAATACTCTAAGTATATATGACAATATAGTCCACAACTCATATTAAACCAGGTAGTCATATAAATAATGGATCCTAGCCTCTTCAAAACTTCTTGTCAGGGAACAGGATGAATTCCTCAAGGGACACACTTCCTGGTTGGATGAAAGTTATAACATAGCAGCAGTCTCTTGTAGATATATAAATAACTAGTAAACAATAAAAATATTATGTAAATTTGTTACATAGTATGTATCCAATTCTATAGCCATTTGAAAACAGAACAGTTCAAACTGCAGTCATTTTGCCCCATACAGTTTTCTTACACATTTGCACATAACTTCTCTTCCCTTTCCAGTCTTTAGATAGAGTCTTCATCATTGTAAAAATCACCAGTACTAATTTATCACTTATTTCATCAGTATTTATTTTATTCTAAGCTATTTTATATTAATAGTAAATTTCTATAATTTATATGTTCTCATTTTTCTTTTCATCTTAAGAAATACTTTAAAATTAGTTGCTAATTTTTGTTTGACAATAATTAAGGTAAATCATATATAGTTAAAATGCACAATGTACACAGTCCAATTTTTTATGGGAATTATTTGTTGGGCTATTTTTTATTATCTTAAAGGAAACACAAATGAAACAGAACAGGTGCATAATTAAAAATCAATACCATCATGGACTACAGCACCATATTTTTCATAACACATCTTAATATTATGACTGAGTTAAAATCCTAAATAAACAAAAACATATTTTAAGTAGTTGTAGTTTGTGTATTTATAGGAGAAATAAATCAGGAGTATTATTTAATGTATTATGGTTAATACCAAAGTGTTTACTATTCATTTTAAATGTTTACATTTATATTTTTCCTAAAGTTAAATGTACTAGACACTTAAAAGGTAATAAATTTAAAACTTGGTGACTCATAAACAAGAGATTATAAAGTATGGATATAAAATGGAACAATTTTGCAACATATATGCCAATGTTTTAATTTAAAAGTTGATTAAAATTAAATACTACACATTAGGTGGTTTATTCTTTATAGGAAATCTATTTAGATAATTGTGAGATATGGATACTAGCTGACGGATTTGCAGCACATTGTAACACCTATTACTGATAAAAATTTACAATGAAATAAAACAGCACAATCATTAACAGATATTTAAAAATGAATGCAAATATTTAGAAACATAAGTGTCTTTATAGGTATTGTTTTATATCTTTTAACATTCAAAACTCAACATTTACTATTGTACAACTTTTTGGTAAAATTCATTGTTCAAAATCAATATGATTTAAGGTAACAATATTAAAAATACTCTGAAGCATGGACTTGAGTCTGATTTTATAGTATCACATTGATTAATTGCAATAACAACTATCATCTATATTATTTTATTTTATCAAGATTTTCTTCAATTTGTTAATAATATCTGTTCTTGGCTGATGTTTATAGACTTGTTAGAAATTTAAATAACCACAATAGATTAGTGCTCTGCTTTCAGTGGGAAAATAATAATTTCACCAAGTTTTATATATGTCTAGATCCCAGTTGTTTAAACTATCAATTTTTTAAAAAATGACTAAACACTTTATATTTTATTCTGATCCAAATAATTGATCATATTGACTCCTATTTAGTATTCCATTAGTAGCTAAGTATTAATAAATATATCACCATATGTTTCAGTACTTGAAATTTTTATAGCACAATTCTTGTCCTCTGAGCAACACTATGACTTTATTATTCTCAATTTTTTATAAATCGTGGTAGACTCAATTATTGCTCAGCAAATAACATTCCTTTCCCACATCCTCGTCTCTGTTGGAAGAGCTCTACTGCATTGATGCTAGATTCAGTCATGTAACTTGCTTTGACCGAAGAAATGTTCTGGGTGAGGTACGATCAGAGACTTTAAATGTATTTATGTGGTCATACTTTTCCTTATTTTCTCCTGCCAGTGTCATGTGAAAAACCTACTTAAAGTTTCTAGATGAAAGAGAATGGTAGACCTCTGACGCATACTTGGATCCACCCCTCTTCTTGGAGCCAAGTCCATGAGCTTAACATCAGCCTACAGAGACATATGACTAATAAATTATTATCATTTTAGGACACTGAAATGTTATATGTACACAGCAAAAGTTGACCCAAATACAGGTTACAAAATTAATTAAAAGAAATAACTTTCTGCTTTAATTTTTTAAATTATTATGGGTATGTGATAGTTGTATTAATATATCTTTATATGTTACATATGATATTTTGATACATACATACCACATAAATTAATCAAATTAGGGTAATTGGGGTATATATCCATCACTTCAGGCATTCATCATTTCTTTTTTTTAGGAACATTCCAATTCCACTCTTTTAGTAGAAATAACTTTTAAAATATTTTCCATGTTATTAGAGAGAGAACCAACTCCTTTATGTATTTTTTAATTAACATAGAGGCTTTTTAACATAAGTATTAGAAATTAGAAGCCAGACTTATGCATATTTTTAAAGACTAATGAAAATTATTATAAAGATAAAAAAGTTAATGTTATACATTGGAGTGGACACATATGGATTTATAAAGGATAAACAAATAGAATGCACAAGTAAAGCATTGTTTTTGGTATTTACGTTTCAACAGCTGATATTCTTCACTAACATATAACTCTATAGCCTCTATATGCACTATCCTTAGGGATAATCAGCATAGTGATTTAGCTGTTAACCATTCAAAATTTTCCTTCTTCCTTATAAATATGTGCCTGTGATTTCTCCCGCTAGCTAATAATTTTGCTTCCATTAGAATCAGAATACTTTGAAACAAAGATCAAACAACAGAGTGCCATGTGCTTAAAAGCCTCTCATTAGTGCCTGTTGAATCAACTGCTGAGTTAGTCCTGTGTAATCATATTAAAAGTGCATAACACTAACCTGTGATTTTTCAAAAGCTAAACTGAACCAAAAGAAGCTAACAATAAGCACTGATACTGCTGACTAAAAAAGAAATGCATAGCTAATTATTTTAGGATATTCGGATGTGATTTACCTATTGAAGTTAACTCAAAGCAAGTTCTGATTCCTTGGATTTGAAGGGTCTTCATCCATGTAGTTGCTTTTAGTAATTTCAAGTGGTTCCTGGCTAAGTTGCTTCTTCCTAGAAATTAAACAAAAGACATAGCATAATGTTAGAAAAATGAAAAGGGGACAGAAAGCAAAAGTAATAGAAATGGTAATTTCCATTTCTAATTTAAGCAATCTTCTGATTGCATTTTTATGTTTAGATAAGTGATGACAGATTCTTTCAGCCAGAATAAGACAGGAAATATTTTAAACTATGGCACATGCTCTAATTTTGAGGGTTTAAGGGAGAATAATTGGGTTTTGGGTTTTATACAAATTATCAATAATATATTAATATAAACTATATTAACCACCATTATTTTATAATATAAAGGTAATTTTATTATCAAAAAGTATAAATAAAATATCCCAAGGTATCTCCATTTTAAAAATTTATTTTTTATTTTATTAGAAAAACTTACTGCTTGTCCTTTTTTCCATTTTGCTTCAGACTGGTGAAAATTTCATCATAGGTTAGGACAAATGATAAAGAAATATTTACATAATTGTTGCATCCCTCCCATAATTGATGTTCACTGCAATGACTTAACTTGATGAGCTTTAGTCCCTTCATCTGACAAATGGGCACAGTGAAACCTGCTCTATTTACTTCCCAAGTTTGTTATTAATGTGAAATGAAAAAGTGGACATGACAGTGGAAGAAGAAGAAGAAGAAGAAGAAAGAAGAAGAAGAAGAAGAAGAAGAAGAAGAAGAAGAAGAAGAAGAAGAAGAAGAGGAGGAGGAGGAGGAAGAGGAAGAAGAAAGAAGGAGGAAGAAGAAAGGAGGAAGAAGGAGAAGGAGGACCAAAGAGGAGGAGAATGAGGAAAGAAGAAGAAATTAAGTTATCATCTCTGGCACCATCTTTTGGAACACTTTATGTTCTACCCAGAATCGAGGTTGCAATTATGAAATCTCCAACTTTTCCCTAACTCTCTGGCCTTGACTGGTTTAATTAATTTATTTTATTATTATTTTTTTATTTCAGCATATTACAGGGGTACAAATGTTTAACTTACACATATTAGTTTTTGTTTTTGTTTTTTTCTATGGGCTTTCGTGGTTCCTGAAGCCAAGTTCGATCACTTAGACTTGGGCAAGTTATATAACCTTTCTGTGCTTCAATCTCTTCCACTGAAAACTTTGAAGAAAAACAGCACCTAACTCATAGGGTAAGTTTACTATGTGCCTGATACTTTTTTTTTATTTCATCATATTATGGGGGTACAGATGTTGTTTAGGTTATATATATTGCCCTTGCCTCCCCTTCCCACCCCATTCAGAGTTTCAAGTGTGTCCATCCCCCAGACTGTGTGCACCGCACTCATTAGGTGTGAATATAGGCATCCCCTACTCTCCCCTTCCACCTGCCCAACACCCGTTGAATGTTACTACTATATGTGCACATAAGTGTTGATCAGTGAATACCAATTTGATGGGGAGTACATGTGGTACTTGTTTTTTCCATTGTTGTGATAGAAGAATCTTCTTCCATACTTCACTTAGTAGAATGGGCTCAGCTCTATCCAGGATAATATAAGAGGTGCCATATCACCATTGTTTCTCATAGCTGAATAGTACTCCATAGTATACATATACCACATTTTATTAATCCACTCATGTATTGATGGGCACTTGGGTTGTTTCCACATCTTTGCAATTGTGAATTGTGCTGCTATAAACATTCTAGTGCAGATTTTTTCTTTTTATAGAATGTCTTTGTTCTTTTGGGTAGATGCCCAGTAATGGAATTGCTGGATCAAATGGTAGTTCTACTCTTTGAGATATCTCCATATTACTTTCCAGAGAGGTTGTACTAGTTTGTAGTCCCACCAACAGTATATGAGTGTTCCTATCTCTCTGTATCCACACCAACATTTATTGTTTTGGGACTTTTTGATAAAAGCCATTTTATAATCAATAATTAAGTCAGTCTAAACTGTTGTTGAAGAAATATTTTCCTTTCAGTTCACATGAAGTCATTATCACCATGGATTAGTTTAGTTTCCCCATTCTTAATACAAATATTTTGGAAGATTTTCCATTTGCCTATGTACTTAAGAAAATTAAGAAACATTCAGATCAACTTTTTGAGTTTCATGAAATTATAAATTCCTTAATGGAAATTACATACACTTTTGCATATACTTTACAAACTGATAATTTGGAAGTGAAATTTAAATTAGTATGGTTTTATACTGGGCTTACCAATTAGTAAGCCAGTTGATTAACTATGCTTTGTATTATCATACCATCAGGAACAAACAGCTTGATTAATAAGTGTGAAAAAATGTGAATGATAGAAAGGGAAAGTAATAAGAAAAACAAATATCATATATAAATAGTTTTAGTTCTCTGTTCATTAGAAGAAATATAATATTACTCAGAGGCCAAATACATAAATACTATTGTCTTCCCACATCAACTAGAAGGCAATTAGACTCATTATGGCCAGAAGTATGTTAAATATCTTTCTCACATTACACATATAATACTTAAAACACAGAATAAGATATTCTAATTACCAAGTTAGAAATAGGATGATCTGATTCTGTGAAATTTAACTAAATTTAAATTACTCTACCTTCCAAATTTAAAAACGTCAGCATTTAAATGTGAACCTAGATCTGTCTGATCCCAAAGCTCAGGCACTTAACTACTATACAATATCAGCAATCGTGTTTGGTGGGAAAGAATATTAAAGGAGAATTCATAACTCTGTTAGATTTTATGAGTATAAAATTAAGGAAAATGAAAATGAGTTTTAAATGGTGTGAGTTAATGTACCAGTGAAGGGTAGTCAACATTACAGGAGTATAAAAAGCACATTATAATTGTGATCAATAAACTAGCAGGGCATTGCATTTACAGGAGCAATTACATTAAACCAGGAATAATATAAAAGTTATTTTAGGAAATTTCAGCCTCTTTTACAGGAAAGAATTAACTGTTAAAGAAAATCATATATTCTCATTATATTATCCAGAAATGAATATAGAAGAGTAATCAATAATCACTTTTAATTTACTCAATTTACCTATATATGATTAAAACATTCATGAAAAATATAAATTGTTCATAGAATCTCATAAGTATCTTAGGAAGGTAAAAACAAAATTAAAGTTACTGAATATATGATTTTCACACTGAACTAAATATAAACGTTTAGTCCAAGAAGGTTCTGTTTGCTCGAGAGAGAATTCAGCTCAAACCACTGATTTGAAGAAAATTATTGAACTGAATGTTCTCAGCAAATATTTTCTTCAGGTTTCAGCGTGCTGGTTCTAATTTGATATTTCAAATAATTACAATTTTCTTTTTTCTTTCTATTAGATGTTAAATCATGCCTAAATTTTATTGCAACTTTTTGACACATTGTGTTGCTTCTGCAGGCACAGTAGATTGTTTTATTTGTCAAAACTTGCCTAACATATGAAAAAAAAAATTGTTAAAGTAGCTAGAGATGTTAAAGCTTATTTTGTTGTTTTTGATATTTTGTTTTTAGTAATATGACAGAAATGTTGATATGATTAAAAATAACAATAGTGGATTTGGGCATAATAAAAGACATCCAATTTAAAAAATAACAAGAAGGGAGACTTAAATAGTACACACTGACCAGATGGAAGCAGAGTATCAAAAATGTAATTATTGTGCATAAAATTGCATAATATCCCAGAATGATATCAAATATATATAAAGTTATTTGATGCTTTTATTAAAATGTATTAAAATCTAAGAGAGTATAGAAGAAGGAAATTGGATATTTGAGACTTAACTCATTGTGCATTGCAATGTGTCTGCCTGTGTCAATTTGCTTTCAACCAGTAGTAGACTTCTAGTAGTATGACTTCTGCCATACTTCTAGATTTTTTGTGGCATCTTATCATTAACTGCCCTCTCTGTTATTCTATTACTGCTCTCTGGAGGGATATACTAGAACTATAATTGACCAGATTGATCAGCATATGCACTCAAAATATGTGCATACTCATCTGCTTTGAAGATTATAGTATATAATACAAATTAGCTATTTCTAGGTCACATGAGAAAGACTGTCTTATTTTGTATTAAGATACATTATGAACACAGGTAATCATCATTCAGTTGAACAGCGGGGGTTTTCCTTAAAGACTGGTGGGCTTTTCAACCTTAGTTTTTCTACCCTGTATTAGAGGTGAGTCAGGCAATTTTAAAGGAAGGAAACTTCCATCTTTATAGATTAAATATATAAAGGATATGTGTTCTGGGTCACCCAAAATACCACTTGTACCTTAATCTCCAAAATCTGAAATCAAATACCAGCTCATAACATGATCCCCACATTTACTATATGAGTTAATTTCTTTGCTGAAGAATTCTTGAGAATAATATTATTAAAACATTTTATAGCATAAAAATGTATTTCCTGTATCAAAATAGGAACAAATACAGAACCATAATAATATGGATGAGTGACATACACGATGAGGATCTACCTGGACTACACCTACTAACTTTGCTTCTTAATTAAAGGCAATATTGACCTGGTAACATTCATGTCTTTGATTGCATTGATAGATTTTCTGGTGTCAAACTATTCTGTTTCTGTGATAAATCCTATTTATTTATTTTGCTTTATGTTGTGAATAAACAGTTGTTTATAATTAGTTAATATTTCTCCTAAGGATTCACTTATTTTCATCAATTTCCATAAATGATATTGACTTACACTATTAAACTCTTCAATAGTCATTATTCAGTTTGGCACCAAATGTCCATTAAAGTGATTGTTTTTTCCTATTTTTTTTACTAGGACATAAATATTTAGCAAGTTTTAACAAGAAAAATGTATGTGTTGAACACATTTTATATGTTTGGGGAAGGGATATATTAGTGGACTGTGTTTGCAATTTGAAATTTTGCTGTTTATTTATATTTAAGTTTTTTATTTCTTCTTAATCCAGTTTTATACTTTATATGTGGTTTCCTGACAATAATCTACTGCATCAAAATTTTCAAACGATTGACATAGAGTTGTACATGATGCATTTTTATGATTTTTAATCCCACTTACAAAGTAAATATTCAGCTAATAAACATTATAATACTTATTATTTATTAAAATATTGAATAACTCTGTACCTATTAATAAATAACTTCTGCCCAAATACTCGAAGAATTCCTCCGCCATAACCCATATCAAGGATGCCTTTTTAAATTTACTGGACACTACCACCGACCTCCCATTTACATGCAGAAGGGAAAGTTCATACTTGTCAGACTCTCCTGTTAACTTTGGGCTGAATTGAGGCATATGAGCATATAAGAACATTCTTGGAATGAATCTCCCATGGATAAGGGGACACTAGTGTAATAAGATGCTATAGGAGCATCTATAGGCTCACTGATTACAATTTTTTTTTTTTTTTGAGATAGGGTCTTGGTCTATCACCCAGATTGAAGTGCAGTATAGCACAGTCCTTTCTCACTGTAAACTCAAATTCCTGGGCTCAAGCAATCCTCTTGGTTCTTACTCCCTGATTAGCTGGCACTATAGGTGCACGCTACCACACCAGCTACATTTTTTTTCTTTATTTTTTTGTAGCGATAGGTTCTGACTCTTTTGCCCAGGCTGGTCTTGAATTCCGGGCCTCAAAGTGATCCTCCTGCCTCGGCCTCCCAAAGTGCTGGGATTACAGGCATAAGCCACTGCACCCAGCTTGATTATAAAATTTAAAGAAAGTAAATATATTCCTGTTAAAATACAACTTGCTAAAACTTACAAAGAATAAAATAGAATCTACAAATATTAAAGAAATACTATATGTAGTTAGACACAGTCCCACAGCATGGCGGAGAAAATCAGGACAAATAAACAAACAAAAAGCTCAAGCCAGATGGCTACCCTTTTAATTTCTCATTAACCTTTAAAAAAATTTTACACAAATAATTCTAGATATAAGAATAAAGGGGAGAATAATGTCCCACCTGTTTCATAAAGCCTAACATAACCTTGCACTTGGCAAAGATATTATGAGAATGAAAACTACCAGTTAATTTCATTCATGAAATAAATACAAAATTGATTTTAAAATCTGGCAAAATAATTTCAGAAAAAAAGTCACAAGGAAATTGCAGGAAAACTAAGTTTAGTCATTCTAGAAATGAACATTTGACTTATCACTTAAAATTTCAGTGTAATTTACCACATTTTTCTATTTCAAAGTATTATGGGGATACATATGTTTTATGTATGTATCCATGATACATACATATCATGGATAGCTTTTGTAATGCTTGAGTCATGGTTATAAGTGTGCCTGTTATCCAGGTACATTGGGTGTACCTACTATGTAGGCTTTCACCTAACCTTTCCTCCCCACCTCCCATGTTTGATTTCCACTGAGTTATACTTCCTTCTGTACACATGTGTGCTCATCAGTTAGTTCCAATTTAATAGTAAGTACATGTTATATTTATTTTTTCATCCTTTAGATACTTCACTTAGGATAATGTCTCCAGTTCCATCCAGATTGATGCAAAAGGCATTAAGTCATCCGTCTTCACAGCTGAGTAGTATTCCATGGTATACATATACCATATGTTATTAATCCACTCATGAATTGATGGGCATTTGGGTTGACTCCACATCTTTGCAATTGTGATTTCTGCTGCAATAAGCATTTGAATTCACACATTTTTTAAATAGATGAAATTATAATTATCCTAATGACTGCAGAAAATTATTTGATAAAACTTCTTTCTTCTGAAGATTATCTTCAGGAAAAGAAAATTTTCTAACAAACATTATACCTAATGGTGAAATGTGAAACTTCCATTCTGGGCTGAGGAAATAATTTCTGTGATCAACTTCTCTTCAAAATTATACCAAAATTCAGTTAAATGCCAGTAGCAAGGACAATGAATAAATAAAGAACAAATGCTATCAATATTTACAGACAACAGGATGATATATGTGGAAAATAATACACAGAAAACCCTTAAAAGTAGGTGCAAGATCTTAACACAGAAATTATAAAATATTCCTGAGAGAAATTAAGAGAAATCATATAAAAGTAAAAAAATACTATGTATATAAAACAGAAAATTTAATAATTTAATACCGTAAAGATGTTATTTGTTCTATAGATTCAAAGTAATTTTAACAATAACCCAACAGGTAGCGTGATACGTGTGTGATTGTGTGTGTGTCTGTGTGTGTAACATCAAGCCGCTTATTAAACAATCAAAACATATGGAAAACCAATGTCAACTAACAGCGAAAAGGTATTTGATAACCAAGATCAGAGGTGAAGGAAATACTCTGTCAAATATTATAATTGTAATAAAGCAACAGAAATAAGTTAGCAAGGTACTGAACAGAGATGCACAGATAGGACAATGGATTATAATAACATAAGGACCAGAATCACATGCAAGTATATAAAAGCATTTCATTTTGCCACAGAGGTTATAATGTAGACTGAGAAAAGATCAACAGTTTTAATAACTGGTATACGATCAGCTAAATATTCATAACATAGAAAAACATAATTCTTTACCTTTATGTCAAACCACCCCCAAATTTAATTCAAGTAGATTATAGACAAATAAGATAAAATGCAATAATGTCTTGACACAAATGTCAATGTTCACTTGTAATAGACAACTTTGCAAAGTACGCAAATATTTCTCAACAAGGGAACACATAAACAAGTTGTGGTATATCCATACAAAACATACTATTGAATACAAATATGTAAATGATTTATACGACATTGTTGTTTTTCAAAATAATTACACAGAGTGAAAAGAGCCCTGCAGAAATAAAGTATAATGATTCAATTTATTTATAATTTTACAATAGTCAAACTAATCCATCATGAAAGTAATAGATCAGTGGCTTGTTGGTAGTGTTGGGGCAGAGCCGAGAGTTAGGATGGTCTGCAGACAGGAATCACAAAAGGGCATGAGAAAACTTTTGGGTACTGTAGGCAAGTTTCTTTTCTTGGTATTATAAATCAACAGAGCTCTTTAATGAATAAGAAAGAGGAAAAAATTGGCTTTCTCATCTCACTCAAAATACCAAAGAATATCACTTTTATATTCCATCTGAAATGTTGATTCATGTTTGGCATAAATATAACTCCTATTAATATAGTTAATATTAACTTAGAAATATTTTTAAACTACAGCTGTATGGATAAGTTTTTACAATCATAGTATACCTTATAATTTTATACAGTATATGCAATTATTATTTGCCAGTTAGAATTTTTTTTAAAAAATCTAAAAATAAAGAGGATAAGTATCTATAATCCTTTGATAGAATTTCCTGGCTTCAAAGTAGTTTATCTCATTAGAAGAATTACTTTATACTACATTCCTATAAAGTAAAGGCAGTAGAAATACAGCAATGATTTGAAAGACATTTGGAAATAACTACATTTTAACTCTAAGACTTTGTTTTACATTTTCTCATTTATGCTGGTGGCTTATCTTTTTTAAATAAAATGATGAAGAAGATGTAGACGAAATAACTAAAGAAAATAAAGAGTTATAGAAGTTTAGGGATAAGATGGGTTTGTCTAATCCAATTGCACTTTTAGACAACAATTAATTAAGATAAACTTTGTCCATGAGTATTCGATAAGCTAACAGAGAAGAAAATCTAAAGCTGGCCAGAATGTCCTTAGTTTCATCCTAATCAATATGTAATCGTATGCTTCGGCTATCATGATAGCAGTGTTAACTCCGAGAAGGCAGCAGCTATGTTCAGTATTTATTTATTCATGTTTTCTACTCTCTGAAAGTGAATGACAATGCTTTCTTAGAAAAAGAAATGGTGATTTGCGTACATGTTTTGGATATTGTTATATTATTTTAAGTCTTGCTTCAATTCTTTATTTCTTAAAGACTTATTTTTAAAAAAGAAAAAAATTATTAATTTTTTACATATTAAAATCAAGTAGAAAATGATTTAGCAGCCAAACACTTTCATATAGTCTTTAATTTCTGTTCCTTCTATCTGAGTTTATTTTGTTTTTACTTTTTGATCGCCTGTCTATTTTCCCTTACATATTTTTTTTGTTACTACTGCACACTTTTGTTTCTGTTTTTACAATTCGTCCTTTTCTTTTTATTTTTTTCATACAATGAGGCAGAAAGGGAAAGGTAAAACTAATTAAGTTTTACAAATATAAGACACAGAAGGGGAAATAAGGGAAAAAATTGTTTAGTAGCTCTTTTTGTAATCTGATTGAATGGAATACATACCTCCTCAAGATTGCTTGTTTCTTTTACTGAAAAATATTTAGATTTTGTATAGGTTTCTTTTGAGAAAGGTAATTTAGAACCCTGTAAGATACTTCATTTATACAATGACTGCTGTTCATCAGCATAGTCAAGTGTTCCCAATCAATACACAGTCTTTAGTTTGCAAAACTTGATGAGAAACACTGAAAGAGTGTAGAACAGAGTTAAAATATTGATCTTATACCTATTGAATGAGTAGAGATTATCTCATTTCTGGAAATGAGCCACAATCACAAGAAGTATTAACACTCCTCGAGTGTAAGCAGAATTTTTTTAATTTTTTTTAATTCTGGCCTCATATCCCCTTTCACTGCTCCCTGTATCTCACTCATATTCTTGTCTTTTATTCGTGTGCTAATAAAAACAAGCTTTCTTAGTCTTGACATCTCACTATGTGCTATGCAATATGTTTACTAATTAGTCTGACAAAGTAGACACTGTTGAAACACAGATGAGAAAAGTAAAAGGGTTTTCTTTTCATTTTGGAAACATGCATTTGAGTTCTAAATTTTAAGGCCTTTTATCAGTAAGATTTAATTATTCAGGAAAGAAAGGGAGGGAAGATAGTGATAAACTTATTTATAAATTTATTTTTGACTCATTCACTTACTGCACTAACATTTAATGAACTGCAGCCTAAGCCAGGTTCTGTGGCTTATCATACCCTATAGGATATTAGAATCTATTTGTGGAGAAAAACTAGAAAGACAAATTGCAAAATTATATAAATACAGAAAATTATGAAAGCTTATAGAGATTTTGATCATTATTTTGCAAATTATAGGACTTAAAGTTTACCATAGGATCTAAAATCAAAGCTGTTAACTGAGGGAAATTTTTCCAGCATTTAGGTAAAATAATGAGTTACACATATTGCAGGAAGAAGGGCAAGTATGTGGAGTAGTAGACAGTTGATATTATGGTACATGGGGATTAACCAGAGAATAGTGTGAAGTATAAAATGGAAAAAAAAAAAAAAAGAAACAGGCATTATGGTCATAAAATTGTTCAATGCCACCTTGAGTAGGTTAATATTTACTTTGAGAATGGGAAACATTATTGAAATGTTCAAGCATACAAGTATTGTAAAATATTTCTTTCAAAGTATATCTTCAGTTGCAATGCCATAGGATTTGAGAATGCCGGCAACATGGGAAACTAAGATAAGTAATAAAAGTTGATAAATTTAATGGACAAAATCAAGAGATAAAAAGTAAACAGGATAGATTAAGTCAAATGATTGATCACAGAAGGTGATAAGAAAAATGGGATGAACTGAGGCTGTCCACAGACTTCTGGTTGAAAAAAATGTAATGTCTATTCTGTTGTTTTACTAAAAGAAGGAAAAGAGAAGGAGGAGCTGACATCACAAGGGAGAAATTGGCAGGGGGCCGTTTGGATGTTTTCAAAGTCACCACATAGAGGACAACCTCCCTGTTTAATCATGTTTCAAGGAAAAAAATGAATTAAGAAAAATGTCATCACTGTTGTTTTAGTTCTTTAACCCAGCCTGATTTACATCCAAGTTTGTATATGTGCTATTTTATGAGATACCAAAATGGTAAAAGAACAGATCAAATATTATGTATTCATAAGGATTAACAAGAGCTCATGAGATCTGCAGAAGAAAAACGGAGAGTTTTATTTTCATAAGCAATCTGAAGATTGGGGAGACACAGACTTCAGTAAAAACTGAAAAAAAAGTGCTCCAAATAACAAAAGGGAACCTGGCTTTAAAAGGGGGACTTTCTCACCTTAGTTCTCAACCAGATCTGTTCAAAATGAAAGCCTCAAACTTGTTCTGTCCTGATTGGTCGAAAATCAGTAAGTCCTTTCTGGATAGTTTTCAAGCCCAAAAGAAGCCTCTGCTGGGTGTGTTTCTCAGAGGGCAAGTGGGAGAAGTTTTCTGGGCATGGTGCCTTAGCTCCAGTTACAGGAATCACCTTAGTTTAGAGGTGCAAACAATATGTTTGTCTGGAGTCTCTGTCTCTCTCTCTCTCTCTCTCTCCTCTCTGAACAAAAAGTATGACTGTCCTTCTCTCACTGGCCATAGTCAGTCAGCCTGGGATCTTACTTTGTACTTTAATGTCACATAAGAAACTATTTGATAACCAAATCTTTATAATTAATTAGATTTTTTCCATTTTTAATGTTTGTCATTGAATTTACATCCATGAGAAAGAACATTGATTTAATTTTAGTAAAACATGAATTCTATTAATAAATGTAAACTTGCAGTGATCAAATTTATAGATTTAAATTTTTACTTCATATTTTATATTGAGATTGCAAAGAAAGAACCAAGTTAAAATAACAAATGCTTCTAATGTCATAGTTGAAATTACAATGCACATGATCATCCCTTTAAACCATACATAATGTTCAATTGTCTTATTAAAATTATCATTATGGTTTCATGAGGAATTTCAAAGGAATTTTAGTAGTAATTAAAGAAGATTGACATAAAATAATAATAAAACAAAACTGCATTCACTTTAATTTCCAAAAATAACCAGTGATTATTTTAAACTTAAAAACCTATTATATATTTATATGTATACACATACATATATACATATATATGCATTACAAATAAGTGTATTCATAATGGTACTTTTATAAATGGGCACTGAGGAAATCAAGATAAGCAATTAAAGGTCTGTAACCACAGGAGCATAATAACTTTGCACAAAATGGCCTTGAATGTTCAGAGCCTGGTTAACAGAAAATAAAAATATTTTTTAAATATGTATGAAGCTGTAAGCAGACAATTTTCTATAATTTATCTCTCTACTGCATGCTATCATTACATCTTCTGAATAAAGAGATCAGAATGAATTATGTAAATGCTTGATTGTGTTATCAAGCACTCTTGTACCTTGGTAATCATTGCTTCATTCTTTGCAATTTGAAAATAATGACCTCCAGAATGCTTACAACCTATTCATAATCTGCTAAGGAAGAAATACAAAGATTGCCTTATATGATTAAAGAGTATCCTCCAATTAAAACCATGACAACAAAGTTGAGAAGCAGAATAATCATGTTTTGTAAAAATTTATCTTTGAAAGAATGGACCTTATTTTAGACAAATTTGAACATAAATTGACTAATATAATCTAAATTATCCATAGTATATTTATTGACCTTGGTAAGGCTCATGAATTCTTTTAATATTTCTTACATAATATGAAATAATAGAACTTACATTCCAATTTTCTATTGACTAAAACTGAGGTTTTATAGAACATATTGCATCAGAGCACTACAGGTAAAACAACTTTATAAATTACATAAACTCCCTGAAAGCATACACTTTATTGTGCCTATGTTTACATTTTTCTATTACAATCAAACTTTGACATTCATTTTTTTAAATATATTTTTGTACTAAATGCATCATAAAATACATTAATATGCTATGCACATACTCTTAGAGATTATAGTTCTGAGAACCTGTAAAGCTTCTATTAAATGCTAACCCCACATAGCACTTACATTAATTAACAATTTTGGTATACATACACTTTGAAATAACAAATCAAAACCTAAATGAAACAAGTTCTTTATTGTCTCATAAGCTTCAAAGGTATCATCTGTCATTTGAAACTAATATATTAATGTGTTGTGCAATAAAAATTATTGAACTTGAACATTTCAGGATAGTTTTTCTATGTGAGAAAATATATTCCAATGCAATATTGCAAAACTTATATAAACCACATCAACATTAAAATCTATAATTAAAATTCTCAAATTATTGTGTACATATACTCACATATAAATAAAATAAAAGTTGATTTTTAAAGTAGATTGGAAAAGATTTAAAAATAAGATAGTCATAAGATGTTAGGAATTTTTAATTTAAAAGTCATTTGAACTATGTAAGAAAAGCTAAAGAAAAAACTTTCACAGTTGAAACTTCTTAGAACATTTGTAAGAAAGACTCAATAATTTGAGTTATTAATTCACTTCCAATTGGTCTTTGTTACCCAAACTTTTCTTTTATAATTAAAAGTCAGAAATTAAAGTATATTAACAAGATCAATTTGAAGAATATATTTTAAAAAAACAGAAACATCAGAGAGAGAGGGAGAGAGAAGGAGAGGGAGGGAGACAGGAGAAGTTGACTAAGCTGGAGAAGTCATAGATGTTGGAAAAAAGAGGTGAAGTGAAGGCTAACCATAATATAGCAAAAATGATCCAATTTGTAAATAAGAAAACACTGTATAATTTAAAAAGTTAGTTAGGTGTCTTATTCCATTTGTGTTTCTATAAAGGAATACCTGAGGCTGGGTAATTTATAAAGAAAATTGGTTTATTTGGCTCACAGTTCTGCAGGCTGTACGAGAAGCATGGTGCCAGCATCTGCTTCTGGTGAGGGCTTCAGGCTGCTTCTATTTTTGGTGGAAAGGTGGTGGGAAGGTGGCATGTGCAGAGATCACATGATGAGAGAGGAAATGAGAGTGAGTGCAGAGGAGGTGCCAGGTTCTTTAAAAAATCAGTTCTCTCAAGAACTAAGAGAACTCACTCACTGCCTAGATAAAAGTACCAAGCCATTTCTAAAGGATCTGACACCATGATCCAAACACCTCCCACTAGGCTCCATGTCCAACCCTGGTGATTCCATTTCAACATGAGACTTGGTGGGGCTAAACAAACCATATAAAACCATAGCACTAGGTATGACCTGAATAATAAACATTCAAAAATATTTCCATCACATTGTTAAACCTGTAAGTTTCTAGCAGCTTTTCTGTAGATTCAGTACAATTTTCTACCTAGAAAACCTAGAAGATAAAAACAATTTTAATTTTCCCTGGGTGGCTTATTCCTTCCCCTACCCCTTTTGGTCTTATCACAATGGCTGGAGCCACCATAAAAGTAGTAAGAGTCAACATTCTTGGCTTGTCCCTCATCTTAGGGGAAAACTGAAAATCATTCAGTCTTTCATCATTAAATATGATGTTAGCTATAGGTGTTTACATAGATTTCTTTTTTATGAGATAGAGGAATTTCCATTTTATTTATAAGTTGCTAAGAGCTTTTATCAAAAACAAGCTTTTAAATGTTGTCAAATGATTTTTCTGCATTAAGTCAACCATTTTTTAAGTTATACTACTATGAACAGTTTTTATCATTGTTCAAATGTTAAAAAACTTAGCATTTCTAGGATAAACTCTCCAGGTCATTATAAATGTTATTGGATTTGATTTTCATCATTTAAAAAGTCAATAAATTATTATTATAGAATAATTTTAGATTTCCAGAAAAGGTTCAAGGGGTACAGAGAGTTACAATATACCCCTCACCTAGTTTTCCCTTTGTTACCTCAGCTAAATACTCCAGTTAACAGGAAGTTACATACATCCTTTTTGCTAACAATTCGTAGGCCAATGCTAATCACGTAGCTCTACCTCACCAGGAGGCAAGTAAGAGAATCTTGTCATCCACTGTAATTCAGAAAGCCAAATATTATATCAGATCTACAAATAGGAGTCATAAGAGGGTGATGTTTATCTAAAAATTGTTTTCTTTCAATAGCACCATGTTATAAAATTTTGGAAGAGAGTGCAGGGTTTGCAATTTTGCATATGCTAAAATTATCTTCATTAGCTATTTTGCCTGACGACAGTTCTGATGTACAACAGCTTGTTGTTCTTACTGAGAGGAAAAACTTAACTTCAGGCTTTTCAGCTGTCACATCAAAGTCTCATTAGAGGTAGGACTAAGGATGAGAAACGTATAAACAGGAGGATGATAATTTTCTCATATTTGTATATGTTTTATGTTTTTAAAATATTATATGCATATTGGCCTTTCTCATACTACACAGATATTGAATACCTGCTAGAGAAAGCAGAGTAATAGATTCCCTTCATCAATTATATTAATTGGTATAATTTCATAAATTCTGAAAGTCTATTTTATCTAATTAAGTTTCAATACCTTCATTTTTAACCTATCAAGTTATTTATTTGTGTCTATCTTGTTTCCAAATTAAATTGGTAAGTGGAAATCCTTTCATAGCTCATTGCTTTATAATAAGAAATAAATTTGATTTTAAGAGACATCATTAATATGCTCTGCATTAAATTGAAGCCATATTTTAGGAAAAAAATATTTACTTTCCACTTTCATTTTTTAAACAATTTTAGTTTTTTGCACTTTACTTTTATCTTTGTGTTCCATATATATGTGTGTGTGTGTGTGTGTGTGTGTGTATATATATCCCTATAATGTAGTGAAATGATGTATTTGCTTATTTACAAAAGAGAAAAAATTTTATATCCACACATACATAGAAACAGAATTATGTGTTACTTAATGTTGTGGATAAGTTCTGAGAAATGTACTATTAGTTGAGTCTGTCACTGTGTAAATATCATACTTACACAAACTTAAATGGGATAGCCTCCTACACACCTAGGATATGTGGTATAGCCTCTTGCTCCTAGGCTATAAACCTATACAGCATGTTATTGTACCTAATACTGTAGACAACTGTAACACAATGGTAAGTATTTGAGTATCTAAACATACCTGTACATAAAATAAATACACTGAAATTCATATTGAGAATATAAATGGTTTAAAAATTTAAAGTGAATTAAATTAAATTTCAATTAAATTTTAATTAAATTAAAATTCAATATATCCACAGTGCAAATAGCTATTGAACGTGACTAGTGACTTTCATACTGAATACTCCATAACATGGTGGAACTTTATTTATTTTTATTTCAGCATATTATGGAGGTACAAATGTTAAGGTTATGTATATTGCCCATGCTCCCCTCCCCGCTTGAGTCAGAGCTTCAAGTATGACCATCCCCCAAACGTTGCACATCTCACTCATTGTGTTTGTAGCATTGTTGAATGTTTATTAGACAGCACTGTTTGAGAGATTATTTTTAAATTTTCATGGTGAAACTCCAAAAAGCCTGCATTGACATGTTGTCTGTCCAGCTATTAGCTGTGTGAGCTTGAATAATGACTAATTTCTCAACTTCAGTTTTCTCCTCCATATAATAACCCTGCTAATGATACTTATAACATATGGCTTACTTGAGGGGTGAAGGTATAGTGCAAATAAAGTGCTCAGAAAAGTTCTAGATATGTTTTATGTGATATATTATTGCTGTAGTGACTATAAAACATAAATTACCACTATTTTAATGAAGGACATGGCATATTTCAATTGTTTCTTTATTGTCACAGCTTCAAAATCTCCCTTATCTCCTTGTTATATTTCTATCCCCAATAAGAATTCATTCCTTTAGACTGCCTCCTAACCAATCTACTATGCTGACAATTTTTACTTTCTTACACACACACACATACGCGCACACACACAGCGCGCACGCGCACACACACAGAGGGGAAGACCAGTGACCAACTTTTATCAATTCATTGACCTTCCAACTTATTCCACATCATAATCCAAGACACTAGGTCCACATGAACCACTAGAAGCTTCATAGCTATGTTGATCCTATAATTTATCTTCCAAACTGAGATACTTGCAAGAGTTAAAGTGGGCAAAATTAGCAATTGTTTTAGAATATGATATTGAATTGGAGAGCATCCTAAGCAATGTGGTGAATTAAGGTCATTCTATGAATAGCCTTTCTAACCCTAAAGGGGCAGAATCAAAGCCCACTGCAGTAGTATCAATAGAAAACCTGAAACCAATGACCTATAGAATCCATTATTTTGCCATATCTAAAATTCTTGATTAATTAATTAATTATCTGGCAGTACATCTCTGGATACTTACGCCGCTTCTTTTTCACCAGGCTGTGTCGATTACCAAAAAGCAGTGTAATAACAGAGGTAGGATTAGTGAGGTGAGGTTGTTAATCATCTTCTCTCCAGCTTTCTTTTTCCCTTCAATTTGTTTTCTCTTCTCCCACTGAAAATTTTCTCTGCATTGTAGTGAAGTGAAAAATGTACAGCCATTGACACTTTAATCATTATCAAAGTATGCAGAAGGATTTAGTGCCTTATTCTAGATTATCCTCTAATTCACTGTTCATTCAATGATCCTCAACAGCCCAGTAAAGGGCTCTGTAGTCTGCCCCGAGAAGTATCTCTTTGATTCACTTTGGTTTAAGAAAAGTGACTTGATGTTTGCTGCCTGAAGCAGGTATGAAACAGAGTCTCACACACTAGTTATCCTACTGCTGGTTTCAGACTTGCCAAGATGTCCACACATTATAGGGTGTATATTACCCCTCTTGCAGAATATTCTACCGGACTATATCCTCTGGATATTTGTACATTTCAGCATTTCTTTGCACAAGGTTAGTTACCTACCAATAACATTTTCTGTGGCTTTCCCAGTGACATAGCTGTGTGCAACTTTTCAAAACTGCATGCTCATTTCTCATTGCTTGTTTTGATTAGCCATGTGTATTTGTTAATGTACATACTATGTACCAATATGTCCTGAAATGAAAATCAGAGTATTTTTGTCCTGATTTCTTTTTAAATTGGAGATTATTATAAATGCCAGATTACTTACAAACCTGTTAACGTGATGTGATTGGACATTACTCTTTATTAAAGTAATATTTTTATAAGTTTCTAAAATAACTGAGTCATTAAGTATTATGCATGCACAGATTTTTTCACATGGAAGTAAAATAGATTTTGGATTATATCGTAACCACTATTTTTCTCCTCCAGTACAAAAATATTCCTATATTAAAATTGGATTAACACTATGCAATTTTATTAAATGGTCATTTTATTAATTTTCTATTATGTCTTCATCCAAATTATCATGCATCAGTAATGTGATAGACTTTAAGGAAACTAGATTGAGATTCAAATATTACCCCTACCATAATGACAACTGGAAACAGTACACAAAAATATTTGAGATCACTATTTTAATTTTGATAGTGTGTAAATGTCTTTCACAAGGTAATTACTAAATGCCTACTATGTATTCAACACTGTGATGTGTTTTAAAATATTCCACATTTATTTAGTATATGTACTTGAAATTAATCAATATTCATAATTGTAATCGTGATGGGCAGATAACTAATCTTTACTCTTAGAATATTTTACTTTCATAAACATGACTATATCCTGGTAGGTCACATTATAACTCCTGATTGGTAATATTCAAACTGTGTTAAACTTATTTTCAAGTTTTGTTTGAGATCAATATGTAAGTCAAGAATTTTGTTCAGTGATTTTGATTAAATGAAAAGTGTTCTGCAGATATATTGTTGTCCTAAAGTTTATTATTTCAATTTTTTGATGTGTTGCAGCATGTATCTGATGGTGTGTGAGATTATGTATGTATATGTGTATAATGAAAACAAATGAAGTACAACTATTTTAATGACAATTAGGTCCTTCCTTAAATTAACTTCAGAAAGGATTGTGGGAGGTGGCACTCAGACCTCCCATGTGGAATTAATTTAGAATAGATATTATTGCTACATGCTAAAAATAAGATTGCTTTGTTTTTCTTTCACTGCCTTCTACAACATTTTTTTTCCTAGTCCAATATATCAGCTGGAGCAGTTTCTTCTGTTTATTTGTTTTTTTTTTTTTTTTTTTTTGTGTAGCAAGCAGAATTTATAACCTATTTTGCTTTTCTATACACTCATTCGGCATCCTGCCATTTTCACACATTTTCAAGTTACTTAGACTTTAGAAAATCTTGAGTGCAAAGCCCATATGCTTTTCAAATATTATATGTAATCTCTTATCAGATAAGGTGCATTTTAGAAATGCAATCTCACATTACATGAAAATGCTGGTGTCCTGTGGCTTCTAGCATATACTTCACTATTTGACCTATTGTCTATTTCCTGGGAATATGCTGAAATTTGGGCCCAGATTCCAGGGGATTATAGAAACAAACAGCTGGGCATGGGCTGGAGTTTATGCTCAAGGCAACAACATTTGGCTTTAGTGAGTTGGATGAATAATTGTTGTTTGTTTTGTGTAGGTTTGATAATTTCTACACAAATTTTCAAAGTCTTTCAAGTTTTGCCACTCAAAAACACCACAGTATCTCTTTTGTGAAATAGTTTATAAAAACAAGAACACCATCACCAACTAAACAATCTGTACTAATCTATATGTGATATTAAACATTTGGGGGGGTTGAATTTTAGAGCAACTACAAACAGTTTTCAATAATTTGATTTTTTTCTTTCACTTTGATTTTATTTACTTATTTTACTCTTAATTTTTTAAATATTTAATTATGGGTATTTAATAGTTATATATATTGATATAGTACATATGATGTTTTGATACAGGCATATAATGTGAATACTCAAATCTAGTATAATTAGGGTATCCATTACCTCAAGAATTTATCATTTTCTTTCATTAAGAACATTCCAATTACATTCTTTTAGTCATTAATACTTTAATGTATACCCTAACTTATTGTTGATTATAGTCACTTCATTGTTCTATCAAATATTTTTCATTCTATCTAACTACACCCATTAACTATCTCCATTTTATCTCTCCCCATCTGTTAGTCTTCCCAGCCTCTGGTAACCATCCTTCTACACTCTGTCTCCATAAAATCAATTGCTTTAATAGTTAGCTCTCATATATGAGTAAGAACATGTAAGATTTGTCTTTCTTGAGTAATACTCCAAAAGCACAGCCAACCAAAGCAAAATTGGATAAATATGATCACATCAAGCTAAGAAGCTTCTTCACAGCAAAGAAAACAGTGAATAAAGTGAAGAGACAACCCCCAGAATGGGAGAAAATATTTGAAAATTACCCATCTGACAAGAGATTAATAACTAGAATATAGAAGGAGCTAGCTCCATGACTCAATAAGAACAAAAATCAAATAATCTAATTGAACAATGGGCAAAGGATCTGAATAGACATTTTTCAAAGGAAGACACACAAATGACCGACTGATATAAGAAAAAATGTTCAACATCATTAGGTATCAGAGAAATGCAAATCAAAAATAAAATGAGATATCATCTCACACCAGTTAAAATGGCTTCTATCAAAAACACAGACAATAACAAATGCTGGCGAGGATGTGGAGAAAGGAGAACCCATGTACACTGTTGTGGGAATGTAAATTAGTGCAACCGCTAGAGAGAACACCATAGAGGTTCCTCAAAAAACTAAAAATAGAACTACTACATGACCTAGCAATCCCCACTGCTAGATATATGTCCAGAAGAAAGAAAATCAGTATGTCAAAAAGATATCTGCACTACCATGTTTATTGCAGCATTATTCACAATAGCAAAGATTTGGAATCAACCTTTGAGTCTATCAATGGAAGAATGGATAAAGAAGATGTAGTGCATATGCACAATCGATTATTCATCAATAAAAACAAATGAAATTCTGTCATTTGCAACAGCATGGATGAAACTGGAGAACATTATGTTAGATGATTTTTTTTTATCCTGAGACTATAATGAGAGAGAGAGAGAGAAATAGAGAGCTGAATATTATTTGACTCATTAATGGGAGCACTAGCATGATGGTAAGGTTGATTGAATGAACAAGTGAGATTGTGAAGTATTTATAGTGATTAAAAGGAAGAATGTTTGAATACAATTACTTAGCTACAAAAAATGTTCAGTAGGACAATAAAACTTTAAATTTTGGGATTTTCTTAAGAACAGAATGTAATTGGAACTTTTTGCAATTGCAAAAAACTAATGGAGATGCAAATGGTTTTCTACAAGCTAACAGGCTTAATTACAGAAATGTAAAGTATCCTAATTAATAAAAAAGAGTAAAAAGAAATGTTTGCATATACCCTTGGACCAAAGAATCTTGAGCAGGAATAGAGAGTGTGGGTTGCTACATAATTTCTTCCCATAACACTGAAAAGACACACAGTATTCCTTTGTCCTCCTTCATATTTATGGGATATTTTTAAAACATATACAAAGCCCTTATTCTGACCATTCCTTATTATATTTTACAGAATTATGGGAAGGTCATTTTGTTTTATATAATTCAGTGTTTTAGATATCAAAAAAAAAAAAAAAACTTTGGTACCTTTTCAAACACTGATCTAATTTCATGCTGGTGAAATGTGGGGTGTCAGAGGACTTCATTTTCATCCTGGAAAAAAAGGCAAACCCTCTTCTTCTTGGTCATTGATCTACCTTAAAAGGCTTCCATGGATCCACGTATTATCCACTGCCTTACTCGTCCTTCCTTGCTCATATGTGCTTTTTTGGTATTTACAGCTTTCCTTTCAGAATAAGTTTACTCTGTACCTCTGTAAGTAAACATAGTAGGCATGTCACTTGTTCTACCCTCTGACTGCCACATCCCACATTCTTTATGTGTGGAAGTTCCCCCACATTGCTCTGGACCCACAGACATAAACACACCATGCCACCCTTGCTACTTTAAGGCTGTACACCCCGCTGTTACATGTAAGATTGCTCTGTGAGGCTTGTCACTCTGCAGCTCCACCCCAAATCAAGGTGCAACCTGATCTGTCTTGGAGTTCCCAAATTTTATGCTCCTAAAACTTTTTCTTCACCAGAAAAATGTATATAATTATCAGCTGTGGTATATTTATCTTTCTAGTATATTTTTATGGTATAATCTTGCATATTCTTTCTGAGAATAGCATTTTCCGCTGCAAAAATAGTTCTTACTTGTCCAAAGTGTTAGATTAAAAGCTTTACTTTAGAATACAGAGTTAGCAGTTTTAACTTTTGTTCTTTTTCTAACTTTAAAAAATATATATATTGTCCTACTGCTAATAAATGACTCTGAAACATTGACTGTAGTTTACTGAGCCAATGTAGTAGAGAAAATATGGAAGAGAGAGAATGAAACACAGTGAACATTTGGGGTTAGAGTCAATTTATATATTAATAGTAAAATCACATTTTCCCTTTTATTCTCTATTTCGTCTATTTTTTAGTTAACATTGTTAATATACAGTCACTCATATATATTTGACAGTTTAATATTACTAAAGAACCCAATAGAATCAATAAAGACTAAGAAAAAACTACAACCCCACTTTACAAACCTTGTCCTGCTCAAAGTGAATGTTTCAAGTGTCATGATCAAATTAACTGTTTCTAGATGTCATTTTTTTTCTTTTTTACAAAAATCACAAATTCTTTCCATTTTCATATTATGAAAGTTTCATTGTGAGGCCTTTTTCTTAACTTTTCCCTCTAGAAGATCATAACTAACTTACATGTGTCTTATAGCTAATGGAAATTGAGATTTCCATATATCACTAATTTATGCTAATTATGCTATTATATCAATATTTTACAAATAGAGCCATATTTCTCCTTAATAACTTTAACAGGGTCAAATATTTTCTAGATTTGTTCTGGAGTTATTTTTGACAGCCCCCTACATTAAGTTTTTTATGTTTTCTTTTATCTGAGTCCCTTGTGATAGATTTGTAACACTCAAATCATGTGTATTATAAGTTCTGAGTTCATGTGTATTTGGAAATTTTCATACTATTTACTTAAACTGGAGAGCGGTTTTTCTAGGTATGGTTTTGTGGGTTTGAATTATTTTAATTAAATATTTACTCATTTTGCATATTTGTATTTTTTTCTGTGAGCATTTTAGAATATTTTTTCTTCCTTTAATTTTTAATTTTCTCTAGTATTTATCACTATACATGTCAAAATTTATTTCTATTATTTGGCAATTTGCTAGCATTTCTCCATAGGAAAATAAGTAACTTTTCAAATTTGACTTTAGTAACTTTTCTTAAAAAAGAAGAAAGATTTCAAATAAATAGCCTAACGTTACTCCTCAAAAACTAGAAAAAGAACAATCTAAACCTTAGATTAGCAAAAAAAGAAATAATAAAAATCAGAAAAATAAATCAGAATAGAAAAATCAAAGAAAAAAAATCAATAGATCTGAGTTTTTTTAATAAAGAAAATCTACAAACCCTTAGCCAGAGAAACTAAGAAAAAAAAAGAGAGAAGATTCAAATATATAATATCAGAAATGAAATTGGAGACATTATAACAGATGCCTCAGAAATAAACAAGGATCATAATAGACTATTATAAACAACTATATACCAACAAATTGGATAGCCCTAGAGGAAATGATAGATTCATAGAAAAATATAATCTACCAAGGTTGAATCAGAAATAAATAGAAAGCCTAAAATACCAATAATAAAGACATTGAAATAGTAATTAAAAACCTGCTAACAAAGAAAAACTCAGGACCAGATGGCTTTGCAGCTGAATTATACTAAACTTTCAAAGCTGAATACCAATACTCCTTAAATTTTTCTGAAAAACAGAGCTGGAGGGAATACTTTCTAAAACATTTTACAAAGCCAGGATCACTTTGCTCCCTAAGCTGGAGAAAGACTCACAGGAAAACTACAGACAGATATCTCTGATGAACATTGCTACAAAAATCCTCAACAAAATATTAGCAAATAAAATTCAACAACACATATAAAGATTATACAACATGATCATGTGGAATTTATCCCTGGCATGCAAAGTAGTTTTAAGATACATAAATCGATGTATGTGATACATTGCCTTGACAGACTGAAAGACAAAAATCATATGATCATCTCCATGACACTGAAAAAGCATTCAGCAAAGTTCAAGATCCTTTTTTGATAAAAACAGTCAACAGTTTAGATATAGATGTAACATTCTCAAAACAATAAAAGCCATTTATAAAAACCCACAGCTAACATGATAATCAATGGAAAGAAACAGAAAACTTTTCTTCTAACATCTGCTTCAAGACAAGGATGAGTATTTCCACCACTTCTGTTCAACATAGTACTGGAAGTACAACAAGAGCAATAAGAAAAGAAAAAGGCATTCACATTGAAAAAGAAGAGGTAAAATTATTTCTATTTGCAGATGAAATGATTCTAACATTTTCTTTCTCATTCATTCCAACTCTCACTTCATTCTTATTCCCTATTTTTTTCTTAGAAATGAAGATAAATGTAGGACATACACTTTCTCACATTTTTATACTTATATTTTTCATCATGTATAAAAAATGTATTCTTTATATTTTTCTGGTTTTTAAAAATCCTTAAATAGAGAATACAACTTTTAAAAAAATAGTTGGTAAGACATCATTTCTTTATTTTTCTTCATGGAAGTGACGGTTTGTGTTTGGCCATGCAAAATCACTCTGAAAACTTTTGGAGTCTCATAATTTTTAAAGTTCTCTTGTGCCTCAAGTTATATTAATTTATTTGCATGGTTATACTTTTTTCCTTGTTTTCAATTTATTTTTATTTACCACAGTTAATAAAATTATAAATTATATTATAGAAAGGAAGAAAATTCTAAAGATTTAATAAAAGATTGGTCAACAGGAAAAAGAGTTCTTATAAACATGACTACATTCTCTAACATCTTCAGGAGACATCAAGAAAATTAGTGGGTTAGTAAGTACTTTTATATATTGCATAATTGAATATTCATAAACACAATCATTATTTTCTCTATATTAAATAACATTAAAAGAATAAATTGGTAAGAAAGAATAGGTAACTAATAAAATTCATAACAATTAGCAATCTAAGTGGATAAATAACAAATCTTTGCCCTGGATTTGCTTGGCCGAACTGTTAGAGTATAGTTAGATTTCTGAACAACTGATATATTGTATCTGTAATAAAGTCTAGTCATGCACTGTTGCAACATCGACCCTGTTCTAAAAAGCTTCCCTAAAGCATTTAATTGTGCCAGCAAACATTATTGCTAATAGTTAAACTGCCCAAAGTTTCCATTACCTCATTTATCTATTCCAATCTGCTTTTCCTTAAGCACCAGTTATTTTGATAGCAATGTTTTCCAAAATCCAAAAAGCCGATTTGCTAGAGAAAGAATATTATTTTAAAATTAGGTAATATTTTAGTCAAACTTCTGCTATTGCTTCAAAAAATCATTTTGCTTTTGCATGCCATTACATTTTCCATCTTTATATAGATAAATAAAGGCCTGAAGGCAGGCCCAGCCATAACACTTGCAAGAAGGGTGGGCACAAATGGCAACCCACATACCATATGTCTAAAGACTTAAAAGTTAACAGATTGTGAAATAAAGTATATTCTATCTTTCTACTTTGACAAATATACCTTCGTGAAATCCTGGGAAGCCAGGTTTGAATTTGAAAATATTGGACTCTCTTTATTGAGAGGCTTAAATATAGCACCATAAACAGTGCCAGCCCTGGCCTTCACTTTCTTCGCTGGCTCCCTCCTACACTTTGAGGGACTTTGAGCACATGCAGATGGACACAGTTCTCCATATGACCAAATTTTGTTCATCTATTTTGAAAACAAGTCATTTGGGCCACTGTTTATGAAAATAAAACTAGGGTAAGGGCCCATACAGACACTGGTATTAGTCTTAGATTCATTTGGATTCAGAATTTCAATCTCAGGCACCCACTGCATAATATACAAATTGGAGGCATGAGCTCTTAGTGGGAACATTCTCATGGCTTGTGGAGAGAGATATACATGGAAATGGAATCCAATAAGGGTCCAAAAAGTGGGCCAATGCATTTTGTCCTTTTGCCAGGGTTTAAGGGCAACAGTGTTTTGTCGTATAGGGCATTACCTTGATGAAGTGGTAGCTTTTCAATACAATACCAGGTGAACTATCCAAGATGTCATGCAACAGAAATACTCACAGACCAACTTAAGGTGTGTCTGGGGACACTCTTGAAGCTCTGACTCAGGTGGGGCAAAGGCAATATATGTAACCTAAATATTTGTACCCTCATAATATGCTAAAATAAAAATAATAAAAAACAAAAAAAACACACACACATTGCCAAAGCAATTTGAAATGCACCAAGAGAAGCAAGGAGAAAGATGCTAGGTAGGTAAGTATACCTATGATAAGGTACACATTGGTAGAAGGATCACAGTGTCTGAATCCTGAGTTATTCAACATTCATATGTGATCTATCTACCTATTATCTACTTGCCTCCTCTCTTATACTCCCACTGTCATATTCTCCACAGATGGTTTGGTTATAAGGACCAGAGTTGAGGTTTGAGCACAGGGACCTCAACAGATGGAAGATGCCTGGGCCAATGACACACACACACACACACACACACATCTTATATTGAAATGATACATAAAAATAGGTGAAAATATGTCTTGCCAATAGCTGTAGCCTGCCAATTATCCTGCTGAACAGTTATGAGTTTTATCTGTATTTTTTGGGCTGAGTACATATGGGCGGAATGGGACCATACTGAGTGTCACCAATGGCTAGCCAATTTAGGGGAGATGTAGCTGTCAGCCCAGAAGTACTATAATCATGACTTTTTTTTTCTTATGTATTTATATCTAAAAGTGATACTTTTGTTTATTCCATCAAATTATCTATCTATTGCTATTACTTTGTTGTTTCTTAAATTTAACTTATTATAGATTTAACTCATCTGATAGAATCTAAGTCTTTTATGCCATTTACTCACCCTTTATGTATACTTAATATATCTTATTAATGCTCTATAATTCATAAGCAAATAAGTTGCCTGTTATCTGTGTTTAACTTTTCTTATGAGTTTTACTCTTCCCATTTTTTATTATTATTTATAACAAAACTGAGTATTCCCAAATAGTACAGAATATTCACATTATATCTTAAAGCTTCTATCTCATTTAACAGTAATAAATGTTTTCGAAATGGTCTAAATGATAAAATCCTTCATTTTGCCATATAAGTAAATTAAAACATGATTGTCTTTTGAAAACACCCCATAGCATACAGTATCACAAGTTAGTATCAAATAGAATTCAAAGATTTTATGAAAATAAAGTTTAATATTTTTTCCTTAGTCTCTTCCTGCCAATTCTTTGATTTTTTCCCCATTTATTCTTACATGCTACATTGGAAAAGTATAAATTTTAAAAGAGAAGGAGAAGAGGAGGATGGAGAGGAGGAAGAGGAGAAGGAGATAGATTTGAAGGAAAAGGAAAAAGAAGAAGAAGAAGAGGAGGAGGAGGAGAAGGAAGAAGAATAAAAAAAAATAAGAAGGAGGAAGAAGGAAAATACCAAGCTTAGATCTATCACTACGTATTAGCAAAGGTCAAATTTCAGCAGATGAGAAATGTTTCAAATTGATGAGTCAAGGTAGATTTTACATGAAATGTGTTTACTGTTACTTTTGTCAATCAATAGGGATAAAGAGAATTTTATATTCAATCTATCAGTGGTAAGCATTTCCACGGTTGTAATGTAATTCATGACATGCTTTTATTCTAAATACTTGTCAGAGTCTATTAAACATCATTCCTTTCAACTTTACCTTTCAACTAGATGTGAACAAATATCTATTGAATATTTAGCAGTTTCTGTTTTCTAAAAGATCCTCATTATTCCATATTAAGCTAAAGCTGTTTACACAATGAATGTCTGTAATTCCGAGCTAGACACTCAGCAACAGAATGCTGCATTAACATCCTCTGTTTTTTACTGCAAGAAATTAATTTTAAGAAGAGTTTTGAAATTCTTCTTATATAGTCTTATGCAATTAATTGGTCACAATAATTTACATGCAGGTGACTCGTCTTTGGATTGTTATTTGCATTAATGTACACCCATATATGTTCATATGCAAATAAGCTATTATATAATTAATCTGTGTGGTAGAAAATGACAATATCAAGTTTCATTAGTGTAATTAGAATCAATTCAATAGCAGATGTTAGTACATTCTTTCTTTATTTAGTTTATTTCGTTTCTGTGATATTCCTAGGGTAGGGAATTAAACTAATTCTACTTCACATTTTATAGCATATAATCAGCTTTGAGCCTTAAAAGTCTAATCTTTTATTTTTTTGGAAGAGTATATGTTATGAGTCCTGAGAATACAACAGTCCACAAAACCACTGTATTCCTTACAGGGATTCTAGTGGTGGAAACAGGAAAATTACATACACACACTTTAACCTACACCACTCAGTAATATATGCTACAGGGAAAAATGAATAGGGTGCTGGAGTAGGAAAGGCTGGGGCAGGGTAAAGGGAACTATGGCCAGTATGCTAACATATGTAAAAAGAGAGTGTAAAAACATGAGGATATAGGGAAAGGGTGAATACTACAATAATAACAATGACAACTTTAAAGGAGAGAAACCGATTGGTACCTAGTAAGGAGACTATAGTGGTTGATATATCGATTATCAAGATAGAGTGTTAGTAGATGAAACCATAAAAGTGAAGGTGGGAAAGTCATGTGGAAACCTTAACTCATTCAAGTACCTTGGATTTTATTTCCACTGAAACATGAAAATATTGTAGGAATTCAGAGAAAAGACATGATCTGACTTCAGTTTTTCAGCAGATCATTTTGGATGCATTATGAAGACAAGCTCATGGGAGAGGAAGGACATCAGCAAGTATGCCAGTATGCCATTCCAAAAATGTAGATGAGGGGTTGTTGTATCTGGACTGAGATTACAGCAGTAGAGGAACAGTTAGGACTTACCACGTACATGGGATATGGCCTCAAATGGATACATAAATATTGATAAATACTGAAATCAATTGCCTAATAGGAAAAGCACTCCCTTAAAATAGAAAATGATATATTCATATAGATGAAATACAGGCTTAAAAAGAAAATCTCCATTTGTTAACTATTATACAAATTATTTAGGCTAGAATCACCAATAAATTCTAAAACTGTACATATTGTTTATGTTTTTTCATTTTTCATGTCAGCTTAAAATATGTGCATAAAAATTATTTTTATGTATATGTACTAAATATATGTCTAATCCTTTCTTATAAAACTTTTTGTTCATGAACCACAGACTTTTTAGTTTTGCTTTGATTAACTTAATATTCATAAGAGTGATTCCCTTTTATACTTCCATTTCTTTCTTCTTATCACTCTCTCATTCTCTCTCTTTTTCAAATTATGTTCAAATTTTCTGATTTTTGCACATAAGTATCATGTTAAATTTTTAAGAACTTATTTTCTTATGATATTTTCTTATGATATTATATTCATATATATTTGAAGATATTACTTATAGATTGATTTAAATTTTTAAAGTTTTCAACTCATCTCTGAATACATTTTGTTTTCTTCTTTCTTTTTGAGTATCTTTTTTTAACTTTCTATGCTAAATAATTTTTAATTTTGATGATTCCTGGTTTTATATAGTATGAATAAAGAATAATAGTATATTTTTACAGTAGGTTCCTACTCTTAGATTAACTTCTTAGTGTAATTCTAATACATTTCATTAGTAGATATCCATAAAGATATTCATATTGTGACTTTTGGTACTAAATAGTCAAAGTACCCTAGATACCTATGAAGAGATGACTGGAAGAGCAAAATGTAGTTGATATATACCATGGAAAAACTATGCAACAATCAGAAACAAGTTAGATGTAATGAGATGTACAGAGACTGTTCTTATGAACAAATGGCTGGCTCAAAAAGATAAGATATATAACACAATATCATTGACATAAAATATAATAATAGATCCATGAAAACTATAAGTTTTATCCAAAGTCTGTATGTGGGGAGGGCAATAAGAATTAGAAAAGAGAATAGAGCTTGTAAGAAGAAAAAAGCAGTGAGGTACTCACATTACTTTCTTCCGATAATCCTTATTGAGCTGATGATAACATTAAGATACACTTGATATGCATTTAACACATATCTATCAAAGAAACTAGCATCAATAATATCGAATTTTATCAAAATAATTATTGCACAGATTTTTCTTCTGATTTTTTAAAACAGGATCACATTTGATATTTGTATGTACTTGATAGTGTCTAATGGTACTTGTTGCCTAGCAATTGAAAATTGGAGAAGTGTTAATGAGAGCATTTTGTTTTTTACAAAAAAAATATACTCTTTGAAAGCATTAGGGACATAAGACCCAATTTTGGTAAGAAAAATGCTTTCTAGTACCTGTATATTTTAAACTTTATTTTTTATTTCAAAATAAATGACAGTAAGTGATGCTTTCAGTGCCTGAATTATATTTTCTAGTGTCTAAAAATAAAGACACCCTATGTAGAATTTTGATAACTTTAATTGGATTGAATTATCTGTCTTAGAGTACTAAAATTGTTTGGAAAGTATGAACAAAATTTCAAGTTTTACTCTTATCAACCAATTAGGTTTATGTAAAGCAGAATTTTCCAAAATGTGAGCCTATGGGAGAGAGATGTTCTTGAAAATAAGTAGCTCATATTCAAATACTTGAAGGAAAAGTAAATAGTACATCAATATTTAAATAGTATAAAATAATATGTGAACTAGTATGTAAATTAACTTATTTACACTATTATAATGCATCATTTTCCAGATGCATTCGAGGAGTATTACATTTATATTTATTCAATCCTATTAATATTTTGTATTATCTCAGTATTTTCTGTATTACATACATAAAAATCTTGAAATGTAAAAAAGAAACCTAGAATTTTAAATATTAATGACAGTATAATAGATACTGTCATAGATAGTATAGATAGATAAATTGTGTGTGGGGAAAAAAATCACACCTACCTCAGAATACAGAAAAGGAAACGAGAAAATGTAAAACACAACTATCTTTTCTACAGAAAAAGATAATTGGGCGCTTTAATTTAAGGTACGTTAGGAATGTCATCTTCATACACGAAGGTCAGCATATTTTATTCGTGGTTGCCTGCCCCTAATGTAATTTTGACTTCCTGGCTCCACAGAAGAATTCATATGTGCTGTAAATCAGAGTTTTAGTGAATGACTAAATTTCACCTGCGGATTTATGAGATGAAAAGGTAACCATTAGTCACACATCCTCAAGATATAGATTCTTTCATCTGGGTATCTCAACCAACTTAACCTTAAAAGTTTAAATCACTTTGAAAAATTTGCCATATTTCTTTAAAAAAAAAACTTTATCTCAAAACCATAAGAATTATATCATACTTTAACTGATCCAAAATTTGAACACACTGCAAAGTACTTACTGTATATTGCAACTCTGTTAAGGGCAATATATTTAATAATTGATTTAAAATGCAGTTAAGAGAAATTTTTAAGACAGTTTTGTATTACTTACAAAAATGTTTTGATTACAAATGTAGTCATGCAAAGCTCTATACTTTTACCACCCAAATACACTGTTTTTAAATATTTTTGGATGATTTGATTACTCCATTTAAGCCAAAGCATGAACTCCAACATTGTGATTATTTAAATTATTAAAATTAGTATCTAAAACCTTCCATTGTAGTTTATAACCTTAAGTTATTAAATTAGTAATTATGTGGCATCTCATGTAATAAATTCATTTCTTTAAAATATGCAATAATTAAGCTACTGAAAAATCAAAGACAAGTATAAAAATACATCGATTAGGTTTTTCATATTATTTTCTTTTTATTAAGAAAATTCAGTAAATATACTGAAGTAAGTTTATTTATAAATTATATATACCTGAAATAGACAACAAAAGGGATTCCTGATCATATGCAAGAGTAGGGATTTTAGCTGACAGTGTTAGTTATATTATTCTTCTACCCTTTCCATGTTAGGAATCTTACAAAAAGAAATATTTTTAATTTACTGTGAGTTTAGGAATAGCATTTTCTTAGGTGCTGAGTATATTTTCCCCGGGTGGTTTTGCTGTGCTGTCTCTTTATGCACACAGCTGGTAATCCTTACCTACGGGTATCATCTTAACCCCTAGTATCAATCAGACAGTGACAGCCAGTTCCTACTTACTCACATGGAGCTCACCTGAAACAGTAGCAGTCATTATACAATTTTTATTTTGTCAAAAACTAAAACATATCATAGGTAGTTAAGCAGATACACGTGTGAACAAATAGATAAAAATTTTAAAACTGATATGAAGCTTTTGATTTTGCTGAGTAAAATAAGACAAAATATAGAGACATAAGAAAAAATATATAAATGAACACTAGAATATTTACTATTTCTTTAAAACAGATTTTGAGAATCGGGATTTATATTTTTAAAGAGTTTTTTTTTAAATTTTTATTTTACTTCGAGAAGACCAAAAATTTCATGTTATGTAAATTGATGATTTGTCATATCACCTATTGGCAAAGCCAGCCGTTGGCTATTTTGCTTTCAGATAGATAACTTTGACTTCTTCTGGTCTCCTCAGGGCAGCATGATTTCTCAAGCTAACTTGCCAGTGACTTCTGGCCAAATTCTGGTAAGTAAGCTCTTAGAAGGAGATTGGAGAACTAGGAGAAGGGAAAGCCTAGGATGTATCTTTCAGAATTTAGTTGCTCTCAGATAGCTCTGCCCTCCATGATCCCAAGCCCTATGGGGTAGTCCCCATCATATTTCTAGCTCCTACTGAACAACCCATGTAATTGTTTCTTGGGAAGCAGACTTAGGGTGGAGTTTACTATGCAGGTTATTACTCTTTATTGTGTAAAGTACTCTTGCTAACAATGCCTGTGGAAGGGAGAGAAAAGAAGCACAAATGGGTAGAGAAGATGAACTGCGATATGGCCCCAGTAATAGTCTTACCAGACATCATAGGGAGATCTGGAGCTGTAAGGACGTGTCAGTGCTAGCCTGAGTGGATCGAAGTAGCTATTTTTATACTCTGACTTCATTTATTGGATGTTGGTTTGTGAGGGAGAAGTGTGACTTTGGGAGATAAAGTACTAGAGGAAATTACAGAAGGGCTGACAACTGAAGACTGTCCCCTTGAAGCATGCCCTTCATCAAAGAGCAGTGCATCCGTGTTCAGCACAGCTCAAACTTGGGCTAGCTTCTCCAGTATTCTCATAAATTTCTCTTTCTGGAAAAAGATGTTGGAAATGAATGATATTGGGTTGAACTCCTAACCCAAATTCTACAGCTGGTTTCAGGGCCACAGCTGATACTCATCATTCCTCCATCATCAGTAAGAAAATAAGCTGATGCCAATGGATTACCTAGAAATGTAACCAAAACTTTCGTCTCTGAGAGAATTGAGCCCCTCACACCATGCCCTTCTTAGGATCCATTAAGTATGTTTTTGCATTTGTCTATGTAATGTAGGCAAGTGAAAACCCAGAAGTGCCCCAGAGAATCACCTGGGTGTCAGATAGCCTCACTCCTTCTACTGAATAACTGCAGCCTTATTTCCTCCTGATGATTAGGATCAATTCCCTAGCTTGGTTAGTGACTCCTCACCTGCTCTCTTGGCACAAGGAATGAGAAGTACCCAGGTGGCAATCATAGCATATGATTTACTAGCTCTCTTTATGTATCCCCCAGAAGAAGTGTTTCCCCTTTGGGAGCCATGCTTTTTAAATTTAAGAAGCTCAGAGTTGTGGTAAGTGAGAGACAGCATATTGGAATTGTTGATAAATTGAACTACTCTTGTTTCCAATTTTTTGGTTCTTGGTCTCAATGGTTCCTACTGAAAAAATAACACTATAAAGAGGTGTGTGTGTGTGCATATATACATCTGCATATATTCATCTGCATATATATATATATATATATATATATAAAATACTGTACAGTCTGTCCTGAAGGATACTACATCATTGCCTCTAAGCTGGTGTATCCTTTGTGCACAATCTATTAGGCCAATGACTTCTATGTAGTGTTTTGAATCTCAAAGTCATGGGGACACTCTTACACATCTTTGCTGTAAAGTGAGAACTGGAAAAATATGATGGTAAGTGTTACCACATATTAGTGGATCAAATACTCAATAGGCTTTAGATAGTTGTCTTGGCTGAGGTCTGGTGTGCAAGAAGGGAAAAACCCATGTCTATACTCTGTGTCTACCCCTGCCGTAATGAATCACTAGCTCACTTTGTTAGATACTCTAATATAATAAGTTATGATTTCTTCAAAGGATAATTCTGTATCTGGGACCCAGTATTGGTCCCCATTTTTGGCTAGTTGGACATGCAGCAGCAGTTGTAGCTAGAACAGCTTGGGGGCCTCCATCTCTGCCATCATTAACACATCGCTCATGTGCCCATCATACCAGCACTGGACTCACTGATAACCAGGCTGACTGATGTCGACTATCTGAGTCATTTTGCATGTTTCTTTTTGTTTAGATCCTCTTCATTGTTGTGTACTATATGAATATTAATATTTGATAGTAAGCATCACCCTTTATTAAACAATCTGTATTTCTCTAACATATAATTTCTTGTCCTAAATCCTCCAATCTTTTTTCTTCCAGACCCCTGACTCATCTAAGACATCTGTCACACATCTGTCACATCTGTCATCTGTCACATAGGTATGATGTTAGGGTGAGACACTGGTACAGCAGTGGTAGATGATGACATGAACTTCTGGAGTCACTTCTCATGAAGCTTTCTTATGCCCTCTGCTCTCACTTCTACTATATCCTGGATATACCACTACCATATTCCACATGTTTTTTATTGGGTCCACATGGTCATATGACATGGTGGCTCTTAAAATCCCAATTCATGGTGAACAATTATGATAAGATCATTTCTAGGTTCATCATGGACAGGTAATTGCTATCAGGACCAAGTAGCTCACTAGCAGTTTTTTATATTTGTTGGGGCTTTTTGTTTGTTTGTTTGTTTTGGTTTTTGGTGGTGTTGTTTTCCCTCAAAAATTTATAAATCTCCACAGCAGATACCATGGCCTTGCTCCAGTATATCACAGTGCTATATTATAACTCTCTCATTGGGACTTTGTATAAATTCTACAAGTTATGATGCACTATCTTTTTCTGCTCTAGCAATGATAGCTCAGGTGGAAAAATATGCAAGTGGGCTACTAGTTTGTTTAATTTTCAGTAGTCTACTAAGATTTTCAAGGATCCATCTAATTTTTGTAAGGCCCAGACTGGTGAATTAATGGAGCTATTTAAAGGAACACTAGCTGTGAGTCCTTTGCTTTTAAGAGTGACATAAATTTCTGCTAAAGTCCCTATAAATGTTGTGATACTGTTTTTGATATTCTGTCTCAGCTAAAGTAGGGGGGCAGATTCAGAGGTATCCACTTGGCCACGCACACTAAGATAGCTCTTACCACACAAGTCCATTGGGGAAGGGCTTATTGACAACAACATATTTTTATTTATTCAATGACTAGTGAAATGACTAGTGAAAATGACCAGAAAATATCTTCAGATGTGGAGGAACCTCTGTGAGTTGGACTTTGGTCAGGTCTGCATTTATTACCTGACACCTCTGAGCCCTAAGTTTGCACAAGACCTTAGTAATGCTTTGGAGTCCTGGGGAAACAAAGTAGACTTGGGACTTTTGTTCAATTGTTCTTGGAGTGTTTAAATCTATTTCCCTAGATCAAAGGTCCCTGAAAAATGGCTACAGGTCCCTTTGAAGAACAACCATGGGAATTAATACATTAACATTTACTATCATGTTACAAGATTCTTCCTCCTGGGGATCTGGATTTTTCTTCAGTCAGTATTTTCTGAGTCCAAAAACCAGCTCAGGCCCAAGATCTTAATAAGGGGTTATGACATATTACTGAGTTGACTACACTTACCCTCCACATCATTCATTTTTTATTTATTTTGACAAATAGAACCTTTGTTGACTGGCCATATACACTGCACCTGAAGATATCATGTTCTTTTATCTTTATTATTTTTCTGTTTATTTCCTTTGTTTCTCATCTCTTTGTTTCTCTCTGGTTTTTTGTTGTTTTTCCTTTCAGCAGGTTGCTTGAACATTATTTTAGATTTATTTTTGATTTGCTTGTAGTTCTTAAAGTTGTTTCTTTGTATATTTTTCTTAATAGTTACTTTAAATATTGCAGTCTCCATAACTAACTTAACATGATCTACTGATACTGCTGTTTTTTCCAAGTAAAGCAAATATAAAAACTTTACTTCTGTTTAGGTCCCTTCACCTTTCTCAATTATTTTAAGAATTTCCTTGGCATACATTGTATACAACGTATTCTTGTGAGTTTTATTTCAACCATCTAATATAATTTAATAAACTCATGAGAACATTATGCTATATTTACCATTATTTTTCCTGATTCTAATGTTCTTCCTTTTCTGGAGTTCTAAGCCTTCTTCTATTATCATTTTCTTTATGTTTATAGAACTTCATTTAGCTATTTTTTAAGGCTAGTGACAAATTTTGTTAGTTTTCCTGCATCTGACAATGTTTTATTTTGTCTTTATTGCTGAAGTATAGTTTTACTAGATACTTTTCTTTCAGCACTTGAAGTATACTATGCTATTATCTTTTGAGGTACATAGTTTCAGGGGAAAATTACACTGTTTGAAAATATTTTTTTACCTGTAAGCAATTTAACATTTCTCTCTGCTTCCAAAATTATTATTTACTATTATTTTTTTAGGGCTAATTATTATGCCTTGCCATGTTTTTCCTGTCAGGTTTATCTTACTTAGAATTCATATTCTTAAATCTGTATATATGTCTTTCATTAAATTTGGGGATTTTTCAACCATTATTTCTTTAAATATTTTTTCAACCCCACATTCTTTCTCCCAGACATTGTACATTAATTTATTATTTTTTTTACTTTGTTTTCTCTATATTGTTCATATTGGGCAAATTCAATTGACCTGACCTCAAGTTCACTGAGTTCATAGAGTCTGTTCTCTGGCATCTCCACTCTACTACTGAGCCCATCCAAATTTTTTGACTGCTGTTATCATTGTATTTTTCAGCTCAAAAATTTGCATATGGTCCCTTTTCTATAACTTTTATATATCTTTTCCAAGATTTTTAATTTTTTAAATTCATGATTCAAGAGAATTCATAATTCTTACTAACATAATTTTGTGATGATAGCTTTAAAATCCTAGACAGATAATTCTAACATCTAATCCATTCATGGGGTGTAGGGGAGTGAGGTGGATATACAGCCCCCCTCTCATCCTTGTTGAAACTATGGGGGAAGGAAGAGGATGGTTTAATTCTCATTGCTTGGATTTTCTGTTTTGTTAGGCCACCCCTTTCCCAATCATTTGGCTATAGAGTCAGAGCTTTTATTTGTCATGGCCTACTGGAGTTTCTGGATTCAAGGCTCCAACAATGCCTTATCTGAGATATAGGGGAGCCAGTAAGGAAATCAAGGACCAATTGCAGAGTCATTCCTCAAAGCACAAGGTCTCTGGGTAGTCTGCCAACATTTTCCAACTTTTAGACTTTTCCTATGCTTGTTTGTTGTCTTGGTCCAGGATATTTTAGTAGTAAAAGGAAATAACTAAGAGGAATGGGGCTATCCATCTTGAGCAGCTCTGTATTGTCTTTATAAATCTCTGAGGATCAGGCCCCCACCTGATGGTCTGACCTTGCCAGTTGCCACTTATTAAGGTAATTGCATACACCTGGAATCTATTGTTTTGGAAACTTGCCTTCCACATTGATTATTTGGATGGAGTCCAGAAGGGAGCCCTTACACTTCTGCATATATTGTTGAAATTGTTAAGATTGCAAGACTGTAACTACTCATTCATTTTGGCCATTTCTCAGGATTGTTTATGAAGCTAGTATTTCTGAGAAGTGAGGTCATATATCCCTCCAGACAAAGAGCCAACTAGCTTCTGCTTGACAATAACTTTAATGTTACTCTGACTACTGCTTTTGTTGTAAGTATGAATTTGTCTCTGATCCAGGAGAATCTTGCCCTCTGCTAGTATCCATGAAACTGTGGCAGACTAATGTATTAGTCTATAATAAGGATAAAATCAATATCCTCACAGCTATCAGTGAGCATAGTTCCTATAACAACTTCCTGTATCATCATTCTTTGTCTACAAAAGAAATCGGCCATGCATTCTTACCAATGCATTCTTTTTTTGTCTTAATCATGTATTCCCTGTTTCTTCTAATGGAACATAATCACTTATTGTATTTTCCAGCTTTACATAATGTATCTATTCTACTATGTCCATTTATCTGAGCATTTTAAATACTCATTCCACTGTCTGTCACAACGATTCTGATATATCAACAATATTTAGGATTGGTTATCACTTTTTTAATACATCTAGGAGCAATCTTCGTAGCAAGTTTGCACAATGCCATACGGTCCTTTACAGGATTTTAAGTCATGTGTTCTAGAAATGTGCTCCTGATTTGATAAACAATCCATTATGGTACCCAGACCCACCTTATCAAACTCAAATGTATTCTCCTGGCTCCTGCTGATACATGCCAACTAGACCTTACAGCTTCCTTGGAGATTTACTCCTTTACCTTATTAGACCCAGCACATCACTGGCTTGGTTATACTGTTGGTTAATCTTAATCACAGATATCCTTCCAAGATGAGGATGTAAGAACAGAATCTGAGGTACGTGGGTAGTGGGGGACATAGTATCTGTTTAGAAGAGAAGAAACCTCTGCATCAGCTTCAAGACAGGAAAAAGAAAAACACACTAGCTCTTAAAAATGAGGATCGGTCCACTTCTGCAGGCTCAGAGGTTTCATGAAAATCTGGTGCTTAACAGTTTGGGGATCATTATCCTAGATGTCTATCTCACATTATTTGTCAATGTTTTATACTTTTGTAATCAGGTCCTGAAATTCGCAGAACAGACCTCCTCTGGTTGGGAGTTTAATACTTTTTGGAGCTTGGCTACTCTGTTGCTTATGTCCTGGGTCTGGTCATCCGGTATTTTTCCCCTTTTATTATAGGAAATGAAAGCAATGTGAACCACTTGGAAAGAATCTGGTTGCACACTTAGCATTCAATTAGCAGTTCATCCGACTTAGATTTCCATTATATTTAATATTCTTGCAGGGCTCAATTAATCTTAGCAACAGCCATGAAGTACATTATTTTTATATTTTTTCTGTCCTCCATAGTTCTCAAATTTATCCACATAAGTTAATGAATTTTTCCATCAGTGTATATCATTATGCATACGAACAGCAGTGTAAGTGTTACTTGTTGTACTGCCCTTTGTGTAAGATGTGCTACCATGGATGGGACCTTCATTGTTAACCAAACTGTGAAGTATTCCACACTATAGCCTTCTTTTTAAAATTGTCCCCAGAAACAACTGTCACAGATTGCTTTCTCTAGGAAGCCAATTCCTAGGTGAATTTTTGAATGCGATTTGCTATTCTTTATTGTGCAGAATTTTCTTGGGATAAACATTTGTGGAAGAAAAGGGGGAAAAATAGGAGTAGAAGGAGGAAGCAAGTAGCCTGCATTGCAGGCCCAGCAACAGCCTCAGCCTTCCTCAGAGATAGTTCTAGAGATAGAATCTCTTCAGAAGTACCCTGGCAGGGCCAACGTGGCCAGCTGTTTTTATACTCCAACATTGGTGATCAGACACGAGCTACCCAGGAAGGAATGTGACCTTAGGTGATCAGACTCTCCTTAGCAGAGGGACGGATAATCCATAGGACAAATAGTGGTGTCTGCCAACAGTGTTTTCAAATGGAGTAATGAATTAAATTAATTGAAGAAGAAAATGGGCTCAAATCATAATGCCTACCACAACCTGGCTTCTACGATCAAATAACAATCCCACATTCCATGTCCTCCTTCTCTAGGGGTAGTAGTAGTTTCTTAGCCTGGCTAATATCTATATTCATGGTCATCCTCATGCTATTTTGAGCTCTGATTATTTGTGTGTGTGCATGTGTCCAATCACATTTATGTATTAAATTACTTCTGATTGAAATAATGTAGAGTTATTTCTTTCCTGGCTGGACACTGATTGATATGTCATCAATTTTGTTTTCATCAGATTGAGTCTTTTTAAATTGCTTAAAATCCTTTGTGAGAATAGCTGTCTGTTTTCTAGTAATTTTGTATAGCTATATTAAAGATTGACATTAGTTAATCAAACTGTATTATTGTCTTTAATATAATGTCACATTAGTTCCAGAATGCAGTAATTTATGTTACCACTGAAGAATAATTATCATCTATGCAATTTTGTTATTCTTAACTTTCTATTCAAGTAGGTTACTGACAGGTATCATATATGCTTATTTTCATTTCTTACTATGGAAGTTTAAATCATTGAATGATATATCTACTAATATTTTACTAATAAATTATTGATAACAATGTATTAAATAACAAAAACCAAAGTCATTTTATACATATATTCTTCAGTAAACCAGTACTAATATATGCTATCTGAAAGAAGTCTACAAAAATTACAGACTTGTATAAAATATTTTTAGAAACTTCAAAATGCTATTTGACTCAACACCTATTTGTCTGGTTATTTGAACATTCTAGTAATTTCACTGTTTCTACCAGTTACCTATATTGCCAGGTAATGTTTTATGGATGTAAGGATATAGGCCTTAAAATCGTGTGTACCTGAGTTCAGGAACCAGGACTATATCATAGATAAACTATTTAACTTCTCCAAATTTTAGATTCTTTTGAAAATAGTGGATATAGTAACTAGATATTATTAATTTTATTGATATGATAGTTAATATAGTGTTATGCATATAATTACCATAAATTAAATGAAATTGTAAGTGTCTGACATAATTTCACATTTAATGAGTGAAGTACCAATTCGTTGTCTTTTATTGAGGAGAAAACTGAGACATTGAGTGTTTAATATGACATATTGTGATCAATGTTTAGAAAAAATCAGTCTGTGAGAAATTTGTCTCTTCTCTATAATGTATTTATTATTTTACTGAATTTTAGAATAAAGTAATTTGGGTAGTTATGCCAATCCATAACCCTGAAAAAAATGAATGTACAGAGTATTACATTTGTCTGTAATTCTGTTTATCTTCAGCCTTACAAAATATAGAAAAATATTGTGTTCCAAACCTGCTAAGGTTGGTTCTTTTCCTCTCCACTTTTCAGAGTCATTATGTTAGTTATGTGTGATGTTGTTAGGTTTGTAACTCTTTGTATTCCAATTTGACTTAGTTTTGACTATGTGAAACATTGCTGTTGTTCTAAGCAACAGAATTAATAAAATATTATACTCACAGTTGTGTCACTGGCTGCTCATTTCTTCTACCTTGTTCCATTCTCACATTCATTTCTCCTTTTTCCCACCCCCTGCCTAGAACTGCTTAATCTCATTACTTTCTGGTTTCGCTTATTGTATTTCTTTCCACACAAATAGAAAAATAGGTGTATATGTTCTTATATCTCCTACATTCTTACATAGGTAATAGCATGCTATATATACTTTTTAATACTTGGCTTTTTTCTGGTAATCACCAATGTATCTTACAATATATCTTGGAAACCAATCCATGTTAGTTCACAGAACCTTTTTTCTTATTTGTGCTCTTATATGGATAAAATATAGTATATTTATAACCACATTGTTATAAATAAACATTTGATTATTTCCAACTTTTTTCTACCGGGTTATCTAATATTTTTCCAAGTTTATCAGTTTATCATTTTATAATAATATCTTTAAAATTTATATACTAATCTTTATAATTTTTTTTTTGTTTTTTTCCTGTGAATTTTGATTCAATTGTAAAGAATTTCCATACATGAAGCTCAAAGAGAAATTCCCACGCAAATTTCCCTTTAAGAGGGGTACAGATTCATTTATACAGTGAAGATATGAAGTTTATTATATTATTCTTAATCGAAGTAAGAATAATTATCTTTTTTTTTTTACAAATGTCTATCCAGTTGCCCCTGTGTCAGTTATTCAAAAGACCATTTTTGTCCCAGTGATGTGAGATGACACATTCCTAATGCACTAGGTTTCCGTGTGGAATGGGGTCAAATCCAGGCTTAAATTTATATTTAATTTCACTGGACTACATGTCTACCCATGCATTAGTATGACACCACTGTAATTATATAGGATTCATTGCATTTTTTCATGTATGGCAAGCCAACTCTCTTCACATCCCTCTCCTCTGCTCAAGTGTTTACCTAGTGTTTATCTGTGCATGTTTATTTTTCCATATGATCTTTAGTAGAACTTATCAAACTATTTTTCAAAAATCTTGTCAGTATTTTTATTTGGGTTACTTTAAATATATAAATTAGAAACAACTGGCATATTTATTATGTTGTATAACCTTATTTGAGTAAAGAGTGTCTTTACATTTTTTTAAGTCTCCCCTTGGTTCACTGAGAAGCATACAATGTACAAGTTTAAACATGTTTTAAAGATGATTTTACTGTGAAAATTTGGTCAAAAAGAAATATATAAAATGATAAATCCCAGAGTTTCTTCTTTGTAGAAATTCCTTTCTCCTCTTAGCATACACTCTGAGATATACAGGTAAATACTAATAAAAAATATTTAAAATATTTTGTAGGACATTTTAAAATAAATTTTATCGTAATATTTAAATGATTTCTATATCCTAGGTAATTATAAACATAGTACAAATATTTCAGTTATAAGACATAACTATTTACAAATTAGTAGTAGTGTACCAAATGCCAAGAAATAGAATAAATTTCCAAAAACTCTAAATTAAGCTATTATTTTTACTTTTATCTCCTTGCCCACTATAAATTCATCATCCATCTATAATGTCCATTTATATTTTAAATATTTATGAAAATAAATGAGAAACAAAAAACTACCAAATACAAAGTCGTCCTGGGGGATTAAGAATATGTAAGAATATATTTGCCAGATTCAGTACCTTAAAGAATTTTAAACCATGTAAAAAAAAAAGAAATACGTGTTGAAATGATTATACAGTAAGTCATTATATAAGTTTTAGAAGAGACTAGTGAAAGTCTTAGATATATGCTATATTATTCAGTGTTCTCTACAGCAGCATTCCTCAACCATTTTGGCACCAGGAACAGGTTTCATGGAAGACAATTTTTCCACAGACCGGGAGAGAGGATGGTTTGGAGATGATTCACACACATTGCATTTATTGTGCAATTTATTTCTATCATTATTATATTGCAATATATAATAAAATAATGGTACAATTCACCATAGCACAGAATTAGTGAGAGCCCTGAGCTTGTTTTCCTGCAACTAGATGGTCCCATTTGGAGGTGATGGGAGACAGTGACACCCAAAGCATGTTGCACATGTCAAGTCTACTCCTTGATCTCATTTTGGTTGCTGCCACTCCAGAAAACCCTGCTTCATAAAGATAGGATGTTGAAAATGGAAGTGGGAGCTTTTCAGTGCTTTGGGGGCAATCTGAAGATATTCCACTTTGACTTTAATCCTGAATGTATGGAGATTTGAAGTTGTCTCAAACATACTTTTAAGGCCACCATCATTTTCGATCTAAGCAGTTGATCCTCTTCTAGCACTAACAAAGTGAATTCACCTGGTTTATTCACAAATGGATTGCGGATCCCTCAGGGATTGCTTCCATTCTTCACAGTCGTTTTTTTTTTTTTTTTTTTTTTTTTTTTTATCTTTTAAAAAACTCAAAGACTTGTCTTTCAATGCAAGATACTTGGTCTCCATGTGATGAAGCTGTTTTGAAGGTTTTATAGCTTTGTTGGATAGCTGGTCGCTACATATTATACAAAACAGGCTTGGAGAATGTGAATCTCCTGTTGCAATGAACCTGTAACTTAAGTAGAACTCTTGGTATTTTCTGTTAAATGCAGCTTTCATTTTGTTGGCAGTCTTAGAGTCTTCTGCTATCTCATTGTTGGGTCTTCTCCCCTTTTCAAAGAAGCTCTCCAGCGACATTTGATTTTTATTCATTTTTGCTAGTTAGTTTGTGGGCTTACCAAAACTGTGACTGAGACAAGTGCACAGTGTGGGAAAGAGGTGTGGGTGTAGGTGGTAACTAAAATAATGGGTGGACCATGGGTGGACTAAAATAAATGTCATGTTCTTACTTAAAGACTGCCGTCAGATGCAGCGAGATGTGCACCATCTGGGGGATGGTCATGCTGGAAACTCAGACTTGTGAGGGGTGGGGGGAAAGAGCATTTATTGAAACCTTAAAATCTGTACCCCCATAATATGCCGAAATAAAAAAAAAGAAGTACTTAAACTCACTTGCCACTATAAAGCCTACCACCAGATGCAGCTTAATTGTCACTGGCCACTCACTGATAGGGTTTTGATATGAGTCTGCAAGCAATTGCTTTATTATGGTTTCTGTGCAGTCAAATCTCTCTGCTAATGATAATCTGTATCAGCAGCTGCTCTCCAGCGCTAACATCACCACCTCAGCTCCACCTCAGATCATCAGACATTCGATTCTCACAAAGAGTGCAAGCTAGATCCCTCCCATGTGTGTTTACAGGAGGGTTCACTCTCTTATGAGAATCTAATGCAGATGTTTATGTGACAGGAGGTGGGGGTTCAGGGGGTGATGGGAGCGATGAGGAGTGGCTGTAAATACAGATGAACCTTCTTTGCTGGATTGCTCATAGCTCACCTCCAGGTGAGCCAGGGGTTGTGGACTGCAGCTCTATAGAAACAGAGTAAATTATTGGGTATCAGAGAGAAAGAGAATGAGAAAGAGGATGAGATAGAGACACATAGATTTATTATGAGAATTAGTTCACACAATATTATGGAGACTGAGAAGTCCCATAATCTGCCATCTGCGAGCTGGAGAACTAGGAAAGCCACTGGTATAATTCATTCCATGCCTGATGTCCTGAGAATGGGAGGTCATAAATTTGCCTCTGGTGTAAGACCTGGTGTCTGAAGACTGGAGAATCAGGAGCTCTAATGTCTGAAGACAAGAGAAGATAAATGCCATGGCTCAAGAAGAAAGAAAAATAATTTGTCTTCCATCCACCTTGTTGTTGTTCTATTCAGGCCCTCCAATAATTGGATAATTCCCACTCATGCTGGTAAAGGTGGATCTTCTTTACTCAGTCTACTGATTAAAATGCTAATAGTTTCCAAAAACAATGTCAAAGACATACCCAGAAATAAAGTTTTACCAGCTATCTGGGCATCATTTAGCTCAGTGAAGATGACACATAAAATTACACATCACGGTTTCATCCCTTGTTAACTTGGCACCCATATATTAATACATTTCCTTATACTGTATTTAGTCTCCATATAAAGACAATAACAAAGTCATAAATTTGTCTAACATGATAAAACTATCTTGCCTACAACTGAAATGCACTAATACTTTCCCCAGAAGAGAAGGTACATTATTCTTAAGTGATGCTTACTCATCTAATAACCCATGACTGAAATATTATGATGTAGTACTTAAATACTGATATAAAGTCAATACACCTTACAGTACATTATAAAGGATGAAGAAAGACAAGAAAAGAAAGGTACTTGATTAATATATGTATATATACACACAAATATAGTCATGTTAAAATAAGAAGGAAATACTCATGATAATGACAGTCCTTGTTTCTATAAATGATCACATAGTTACACCTGGTATTTATAACTGTCTTCTTCCACCACACATTCTGCATTTCCTTGGTATTCAGCTAGCACCTCAGCTGGTCATTGTTCCTTCCCTTATGGAGTGACCCAAACTTTTATTCCTGATGGTTCTGGGGCCTTAGAAGCTCCTGCCTGGATTGGGTTGTTTTGGTTTTCCATTTACCTTAACCACAGGGCATGGTCATACTAAAAGGTGTACTAAGGGATCTCTTATATTGCAGATGTACTCTTCCCCTCCTCCATTGTGAAGTACTCAAGAGTCCAATCCCCCTTGGTAGTCAGGATTATTTGCCTCAACCACTGTATATTCCCTTTTTTGCCTCTCGAATCAGAGGTATGAGGAAGCTGAAGTGTCTGGGTGGCGATCTCAACTTCTAAATCAATGGAATCATTGTTGTTTCTCCTAGTGGAAGCTTTCTTATCTCTGCAACTAAGTCCTTTAGAGTAGCAGAACACAAAATCACGGGAAAAGAAAGCAAAATGTTTGCTAGTGGGTCACTGGGCATAATAGTGAATAGTGCCACTCCCATTTTCATTCTGTGATTTCTGGACCCATGAATCTTGGCTATGGGAGAAACAGTACCATATATTGGATGCTAGGTCAGAACATTTAAGCCTTCTGAAGAACCCTGCCTTAGCCTTTCTAGGTATTGCCATCTAACTATAACTGAGCACTATACCTGAGTCTTCAAAAGGCCATTCCACTCTTTTGTGAAGCCAGCTGCTTCAGGATGGTGGGCAACATGGTAATAGCAATTATTGAATGAGCATGGGCCCATTGCCACACTTCTTTGGCTGTGAAAGGAGTTCCTTGTTCAAAAGTAATGCTCTGTGGAATACCATGATGGGAGGATAAGGCATTCTGTAAGTTCACAGATGGTAATTTTGGCAGAAGAATTGCAAGCATGAAAGGCAAATCTGTACCCAGAGTAAATGTCTATTCCAGTAAGTACAAGATGCTTCTCCCTCCAGGATGAAAACTGTCCAATGTAATCAACCTTCCAAGAGGTAATTGGCTGATCACCCCGGGGAGTACTGCCATATCAGGGGCTCATTACTGCTGGCAGATTGGCACTCAGCACTGAACATATAGCCAGGTCAGCCTTGGTGAATGGAAGTCCATGTTGCTGCGTCCTTGCATAACTTCAATCCCTGCCATTATGCCCAGTTTGTTAATGAGCCCATTGTGTGATGACAGGTGTGGCTGGTGAAAAGGCTAACTGATATCCACAGAATGCATCATCCTATCCAGTTGATTATCAAAACCTTCTTCTGCTGAGGTCACCCATTGGTGAACATGCACATGGAACACAAATATCTTTGCTTTCTTTTCCTGATCCACAGAGGTCTATACAAATATCTCTTCCCCCAAATTCCTTATAACCAATTTCCCAATCATATACCTTCTAAATCCTTGAACATCTGGCAAAACTATTGGCCACAGCCCATTAATGGACATGTAATCACATGTCTGGCCATTTCTTTTCCCAAGCACAGTGCACAACCAGGTGAATTGCCTGAAATTCTGCCTACTGGGAAGATTTTCCTTTACCATTGTCTTTCAGGGACATCCAAGAATAGGGCTATATACACAAGAATAGGAGCTAAAAGCTTCTGCACACTTTTGAGTGACATCTGCATATTTTGCAGCAGCATCTATAAACCAGGCCAAGTCTTCTCTGCCTCTGTCAACTGATCATAGCAAACTCCTCATGAGGTCACAGGGATAAGCTGGGAGAGAGAAAGCAATGTAACAGGAATGGGGCCATGGGTATTTTGGTCACTTGATTATGTAACTTACTTGTGCCTGCAGAACCTCCTCTGGCCCAATCACATATACGCCACTTACACCTGATGAGAGAGTACTGCTATGCATGCCTAACTTCATGGCTTGCTGGGTCAGGTGACAGCTACTTTATGATAGGTGGCTCAGGTCACATGGTAACTTGTTGATTTTTGTTCAAGCATTCAGATTCCTTTAAGGCTTAATATTAGGCCAAGAGCTGTTTCTCAAGAGGAGAAGAATTATCTGCAGATGATGGCAGGGACTTGCTTTGTAATGAGATTCAGCTATAAGAGCATTACATCAATAGAGGATCCTTGTACACTACTAAGAATTATACTGTCATTCTTTCTTCCAGCCTTTCCCCAAGGGAAGTATGGCCTTTTACCAGGGTAAGAGTGAATTTCAGTAAAGGAAATAATCAGACTACTGGACACTGGCACTGAATTGACACTGACTCCAAGATATTTCAGCACCACTGTTGCCCTCCAGTCAGAGTAGGGGTTTATGGGGGGTCAGGTGACCAATGAAGTTTTAGCTCAGATCTGTCTCATAGTGGGTCCACTGGGTCCCCAAACCCATCTTGTGTTTATTCACCCAATTCCAAAATGCATAATTGGAATAGATACATTTAGCAGCTGGTAGAATTACCATTGGTTTCCTGATCCATGGAGTAAGATCTATTATGGTAGCCAAGTAAAGCCCATCAGGGCTGCCTCTACTTAAGCAAATAGCAAATCCAAAACAATACTGCATACATAGAGGGATGGCAGAGATTAGTGTGATCATGAAGGACTTTAAAGATGCAGCTATGTTGATTCCCACCACATCCTCATTCAACTTGCCTATTCGGCCTGTGCAGGAGACAGAGTAGTTTTGGATAATGAAAGTGGATTATCATAAACTTAACCAAGTGGTGATTCCAATAGCAGCTGCTGTACCAGATGTGGTTTCATCACTTACACCAAGTAACACATCTCTTGGTACCTGCTATGCAGCTATGGATCAGGCAAAGGCATTTTCTCCATCCCTGTCCATAAGGAACTCCAGAGCCAGTTTTCTTTCAGCTGGTGACACTAGCAATACATCTTTACCTGTCTTACCTCAGAGGTATATCAACTTTCCAGCCCCATGTCATATTAATAATTTAGTTTTCAGAGATCTTGATGGCTTTTCCCTTCCACCAATGGATCACATTGGTCCCTTACATTGATGAAATTATGCCAGTGGGACCTAGGGAACTAGGTCCAGACAAATCACTGCTCTGGACTTATTGATAAGACATTTGTGTATCAAAAGGTAAAAAATAAATCTAGTAAAAATTCAGGGGTCTTCTACCTGAGTGAAATTTCTAGGAGTTCAATGGTATGGAGCATGTCAAGATATCCCTATGAAGGTGAAGGATAAGGTGCTACATCTGGTCCCTACTATAACTATATTTTGGAGGCAACCTATGCCCCATTTGGCTGTGTTACTCTGACCCATTTAGTGAGTGACCCAAAACAGCTAATTTTGTGGTGAGCCCAGAACAAAAGGAGGCTCTGGAATCCAGCGAGGCTGCTGTGCAAGCTGCTCTGTCATTTAAGCCATATGAACCAGTAGACTTGCTTAAAGATTAGATTGTAATATATTGGGTAAGATGAAAACAGTTTCAAAAATATGATATTTGGAACAAATACAAAAATGTTAGATTAATGTTGACATGCAGAAAACAAATTTCCATATGTAGAAAAGCAAGAAAAAATTAAGTCAAGGAAATTTTGATCTCTTTTGATAGATGTAGTAAATACATTTAAGGAAATATACACTAATGGTCAAAACAATCATAAAAAAGATAGTTTGAGGATAAGACACATTAGCCCTTGAATGAATAATAAAGCATCCTATTTTTATAGAGTAAGCAATTATATAATCATTTATTTTCTACTTTAACTTTAAAGAGTTATATTTATTAATCTTGAATTTTAGAATATTAAATGGTATTGGGATTATTCTAAACAGAGGTGAAGAGGGAAATTTTAAATTTTTTCTCTCCTTATTTTTTATTCTGTTTACTTTTGTCCTTCCTTTTTCTTTTGAATCCCTCCATCTGTTCTTCAAAAAAATTGTGAATGGACAAGTATAGGCAGCCATATACGCACTCAAATAAAAAGAGAAATGAATAGATACACAATGATGAGTCATGTAAAAACAGACTCTGTAATAGATCTCAGATTCCAGTTTAGAGTGAAAGAGTACCACTAATTATTTCCAAAAAAGTATAAATTTTATGTTGTAAAAATGGTTGAGAAGGTAAAGCACATGGATTTATGAAAACATAACAAAACCAGACCTATTTGATATGGTTTTAGAAAAAAATACCATGAAATCTATGTGATAATTCAAAAACAGCTATGCTGTTGGAGGTATACTATAGGAGACAAAAAGACATTATAGAAGCTCTAGGAAGGAAAATAATATATAATAACTATTAAAACTAGAATAGAGTGAATTAGCTGTTTTATATAAAGAGTGGATGCGTGTGTAGGTTTGCATGAGTTTGCATTGGTGAGAAATAAATGATCATACTTTTGAGTTGAAAATAAATATCTTTGGGAACTGTTTAGACAAAATGATTACATAAGTTACACAATTTTAGTAAAAGTAAAAATGAAAGAGTATGGATGTCTTGAACAAAATGGAGGATATAGAAATTGAATAGACAGTGAAAATACTATAGTGATTTTACATCTTACTTTCAATTACAAAAGCAGAACATATCTTTATGTGAAGATATCTGAGAAAAGTCTATGAAATTCAACATTTAAAAATTCATAGTGTAAAATTCTATATAGGTTGGGTGGATTTGCACTAGATTACAGTGGGTGAAGAATCAATAACACATGAAGAAAAAAATAAGCAACTAAAACTGTATGTGTCTTTTAAGATGAGATATAAAATAAATAGAACAAGCACAAAAAGGTATATTATAAATATATGATACCTACAATTGAGGGGTAAGGATACTGTAGATATAGTGAGAATAGATGAGGAAAGTTATGAGTATGTGTAGATCTTTAAGTTTGAGTGCGTGCAGACCGAAAGAGAAAAACCGTGGATAAGGAGAATGAGAAAATCAGAGGAAGATAATTTGACAAATGTCTTGTTTTCTAGTTGAAATAAGAAGAACAAGCATCTATGAAAATGCTGAAAGTGATGCGTCCACTCCTCTCTATTTGCTTGGTGTCTTTGCTTCTTCATATTTCTTGTTCTTAATCTTCATTTTTCAGGGAAATATCAACAGCCAAGACTTGTGGAATCTTACATGTGCATTAACACACTTCTTTCAGTTCTAGCCCTACAGTTACAATTCTATTTCATATCCTTAGTTTTATCTCACCAAGATTGTCCCAACAATGTTTTAAATATTCTTCTTATGTTCAGTCTGTTTTCTCATAGCAACACACATACTGTGTTTTTATTTAGTTTGGCTTCCCAAAGTTTTCCCATTCCTAAATGAAAGGTGCTTAGGAATTGGATGAATTCTAGACCTAGCATATGTGGTTCAAATTTGTTATTCATTACTATTCTATGCATGCTTTGTGCCACTCACAATTTTTGCCACTAACACTGGGATTTCCAGACTATGTTACTTTACTTAATTTTTTAAAATCTTTGCTCATAAAATCCCCTCCTTTACCACCATCTAATAAAAATTGTAATCACTTAAATTCCATAAAATTACTTCTCTATCTAGTCTGTGTTAATATTACCTTACAACGGAATTTCTTTGCTTCAAAATTAAGTTTTAATGCCACAAATAATAAACTAACCTACATAATATGTATATGTGTACTTGTTATTATCAGTCCTAGCCTGATAACTTATAAACTATTTGAAAGCAAATAAATTTTAATTCTTTAAAAAATTATTTTATTAACCCTTTATCTTGGTGGGGAGCAATCATAAGTGTCACATTGATCAACTCTGACAGATTCATTAAATTAAAAAAATATGCAATCTTGTGGATCCTAGAGCAAGTGTTAGTTTACTCCAACTTCCAAATAATTGTGGTTTGGCTGGAGGGTGGGAGAGAGAGCACAAGATATTTTCCTCATTTCTTAAGTTTCATATACAGTTTTTGATACTTTTTGAGCCATAAAAAGCAAAATATGGAGTGGGTCCTGCTACTATAGCATATTATCTTTGTGTTGAATATAACTTTACTTTGAAAAATGAGTAAAAAATACTAAAAACACAGTGTAATCTGAAAGAATACTGATATAACCTATAAACTTATTTATAACCTATGAACTTATCTAATAAAATAGTAAAATATATTTAAACATAGTTCTTATCCAACTTTATTTTCTGTAAATGCTGAAGACTTAGTGTTTAGAAGGATCTGTATTTTCAAAGTTTAACAACGTCACAATCAATTGTTTATATTTACCTAAATTCTAACTATAACACTTACATTTGTGGGGAAGTTATAACTTTAAATAGCAACTGTGATAGTTTAGATATTAACAGCAACTATTCAGAAGTCCCAAATTTTTGGGAAACTTACTTAGAGAGGTACATATATATATGCAAATAAAATTGGAAAATTTCATCTAATATGAGCAGAGATTAACTATTAAGTCTTCTTTTATTGTGTAAGAAACTCACAAAAAATAATTTATTGTTTAACTCACAGTGCTTGTACAAATGAATTATAAGAATTTAGTTGATGGTAAAAATATGGCTACTATTAGAAAATAGCAAAGAACTGGGTAATCATCATTTTCAGATTTCAGTGCGATATCAACATAATTTCTTGTATTCAAATTACTTTCCTCTTTAAACTTAGAGAGATAAATGTGGAGCTCATAAGTGTGAATTCCTTCTCAATTGATTCCAGTATTGTGCACCACACTTTTTCATATTTTATTGTTGCTTCAAAAAATTCTTCCTTAAAATGCATTCACATTTCTCTTGAAACAAATTGTGTTAATATTTCTTAAAATAAAATCCATCATAAGCACAATGAAGTACACTTGTAGACACCAAATGCTACTTGCATTGTAAGACCAGCTCCAACTCAGCAAGTGAGTTCTTTCTCTTTAGAACGGTTCTTTGCATGATACTGAAATGAGGTAGGGAGAAGAGCAGAGAACATGTTTGTTGTTGGCATTTTTTAAAATATATTTTTTCAAAAACTTGGTAAGGAAATAGAAAAAGTAACTGTAGCTACAAAACAGGAATGAAGAAAAATAAGTCATTAATACATTTTAATATTCATATTTATTTATTTTTATTCTGAAAGCTAACACATGTTTTCTGGAACAGATTTCAGACATGGTTACTCACAATAACCACATCGGATCCTCATGCCCTATTTTTCTTGGTGAGATGCTATGAGTGTCATATGTTATCTGGCACATAAAGAAGGGGATTAAATCTGCCACAGGAGAAGCACCAGAAAATCATGAATATGCATATTTGTATAGGCTACAGGTTGCCCAGCTGCTAACCTCCTCTTCTGAAAGAAGAAAAGCCTAATCTTTAGAGAAACAAATCTTTTGGGATGTGATCCATGTTTTAAGATTTCATCCCGCCTTTGTCAAGTAAACACATACCAATGAGGGAGGTAAATTTCCCTGAAACCCATCTCATTATGTATTCAGTGATTTTTATTTATTTATTTTTAATTCAAAGGAGATCTTTGAACAAGGTTCTTATTTTCTCAGAAAGTCCTAGCCTCAGAAACATGAAAATATTCACCTCGATTATGACAATAGAATGATTTTCTTCCCAATACCAGCACTATCATTACTTTATCTCCATAGTCTATAAAGATAGAAGTAAAGATAACATTTAAAGATTTAGAGAAATCCTGCTTCCAGTCTTATTAGGTGGCATTTTTAATTCTGTATTTAAATCATACTCAACAATTAAACATGTTAAAATGCATTAGCTACTTATTTTTTATTCAATTCCTATTTTGTAGCTACAGTTATTTTTTTCTATTTCTTTACCAAGCTTTTGAAAAAGTACATTTTAAAAAATGTCAAAAAAAAACCTCCCAAATTCTCTACTCTTCTTCCTACCTCATTCAGTCTCATCAAAGAATTATTCTAAAGAGAAAGATTCCACTTGCTGTGTTGGAACTGGCCCAACAACGCAGGTAGCCTTTGGTGTCGCCAAGTATACTTTATTGTGTTGTATGATGGCTTTCATTTTAAGAAATTTTAACACAAATTACTTCAGAGAAATGTGAGTACATTTTAAGAAAGGACTTTTTGAAATAATAAAATATGAAAAAGCATGGTGCACAATGCTGGAATAAATTGCAAAGGAGCTCCCATTAATATATTTTATTTAGGAGTTATTTTTTCTACATGAGTTAATAATGATCAAACCACCATAACTAGAAAAGAAAAGAAAATTTCTATGAGCTGGAATTTATATATGGTTATAAAAAGATTTAACCAAATATTTAAATAATTTCTACTGTTATTTAACCTTCCGTTATATATACATGATGGATGGACATAAAATTTCATTTCATATTCCTTTTGCAATTAATCAATTAACCCAATAAATATTTATTGAGGGTTCCTATGTGTACTATCATAGACATTAAAGATGAAGTTAAGAGCATGATGATGTTAGCATTACAATAGGAAAGGTATACAAAAATAAATTATAATTAATATGTTCAAATAATATTCTATGTGTATAGAAAATAAAGCATGCTATGGTAGTAGGGAATAAAACGGAGTAGAAGGTAGCATTTTAGAAGTTATAATCATGGAAGGTGAAGCCATAAAGGCCCTTGGCCCCTGAAGTTTCATTGAAAATCATTGACATGAGGCAGATTGATTACTAGAAGAAAAGGCATACAAATTTATTTAACATGTATGCACAGGAACCTTCAGAATGACCACCCAAAGATACATGGGAAATTGTCCATTTTTATGCTTAGGTTCAACAAAGTATGAAAAGCTGTGTAGAAATGTTATTGTAGAAAATGGGTATGATATAATGCTAACAAACTGAGTGAGGAAACACAGCAAGGCCTATCTATCTAGATTCATCTTGGCCTCTCTGAGCAGCATTCCTGCCTTCTCAGTGTGGGGCAGGGCCCTCTCTGGAATGGGAGTCTCATGACTTACTGTCAAATGAAGGTAGGTCAGATAATTTCATTATGGTCAATTTTTACACAAACTTTAGGTTTTTTTGTATGGCTTTTAGAAAGAAGGGTTCTAGCTTTTATGAACTGCCTTAGGGCAGAGGGATTCTAGTTTCTGTAGCTAGCCTCAGAGGAGAATGGTACTGAGAAAAGGAGGACAGGAGAAGGTCAGAGAAAAACTTTTGCTTCAGAAGGTGCTTCTGAGGCCTTCATTTTGTGGTGTGGTTTTCTGAGTCCCAACAAACTTAACAGTTTAGCTAAGACCTAAATGAAGGATTTTGATTATCATCCAAATAATTGGAAAAGGAATACCCCTGTCAAAAGAGAACAATTGGCAAGGTTTTAAAATGAGAAATAATTTAAAAAAAAAGAATCCATTTTTTTTTTCAAGTGCTGTGGTGTGTTTGAGGAGGAGAGTGCTATGAGATGAAGTTGAAAAGGTGGGAAGTAGACATATAATTTAGGCCCATGTAGGCCAAGCCTAGGAGTGAGAATTTTATTCCAATTGTGGTGGGAACACATTGGTAGTAAAGTTGTTTTAATTTTGTATTAGATATATTCATGTAGTTCCAAGGGTCAGACTAGACCTAATGAAGGGCAGATGTGGGGGCAAGTTGAGTAAGTAGATGTCGGTTGTACTACAATTAGCAAATAGCATCTAAATCTAGGATAGTAGAAAGTGAAGTGAGAATTAGTTAGATAGGAGAACTAGTCTGAGATATAAAGAATTGAATTTACAGTTGGATGAAATTTATGTGTGTTTTGGGATAGCAGGAGGGAGAAATCAATAGCTGAAATAGAGGATATCACTTAGATTGTGAATAAATGTTGTAGCTGAATAAATGTTGTAAATGGTTAATTGAGATTAGGAAACTTTGGGAGTAAGGAACAGATGGTGATAATAGCTAATTTTTATTTGGACATTATCATTTTGCTATGCCTATGGGTTATTCGAGTACAGTGATAGCATAGTTAGAGGCGGGAGTCCAGGGTAGAGGTTGAGACTGGAGATAAATATGTGCATTGTCAGCATTTGAAAAATATACAAACCATGAAACTTGAGAAGTTTCTTTGTGAAAAGGAGAATGCAGACAGAGAAGAGAAAGAGGCCACAGAATAAAGGTAAGTGATGCGAATTTAACTTAGAATTCTAAAATGGACAATTCAGGAAAAAATCCATAAAAAGTTTAATACCCCTTCAGTGATACCTTCACTCCCATAGCAACTCAGACAATAATGTACATTATCACTTGTGAAAGTATTGACATAATAACAATAATGATAAAATTAACCAAGCTAATTCTGTGTTTAATTAATACCAGACTTTGTCTATGACATAAATTACTCATTCAAAACACTCCCATTTCACAGTTGAAGACCATGAATGACTCATAAACATGCCTGATGTATGAAAGAGGAGCTTGCCTATGATTCCAATTTTGACTTTCTCCAATGCCAGACTATCAAAATCTACTGGTGTTTAACAGACCAGGAATTATTTTTCACCGATTTGTTACATCTACATTGCTGTCTGAACGTCTTGATCTATGTGATCTATGTTTTATTGCTATTTGCTGTTTATTTTCAGGGATTCCATATTCCAACTGCTCATTTGGGACCCTGCAGTGGGGAGGACACATGCAGACTAATTTTTCTTGCCATAGTTAACCAGCACATTTCTGAGAGGCAGAGCAAAAGATGTGATGGGTACTTAAAGAGTTAGGAAACAGCAGCTCAGCAGTAAAACAAAAAACAAAATGATAAACTGTGAATTTAGCTTTCTTCAATGCATTAAAATGACACATTTAATTTTTCTTATTAGATTTACATTTATAATGATAAAATATGACTTTTGAATACATTATTTTTCTCAGTAAGGTAAAATGCAAAGATATATTCATTGTAGCAAAATATCTTTATTCTTTTCTAGGACTTTTGCTGTTTACTTTTAGAAATCATTAAAAATATTGAAACTTTTCTAGTAATCTCATTCTATATACTTGGAATTTCAAAATCCAAAAAATTAAAGGTATCCATTTGTTGAGCAATAATTTATTTCTGCATGTAAAGTTTTAATAAAATACAAACTATAGTTAGGAAAGATGTTTTAAATATTTTGCAGACATTGATCATGTAATGTGGGAAGTGATCCTTTTGCTGTAACTATAATCGATTCTCTACACAATGTCACCAAAGCACGGTTGTTAAGTCTCCATTTAAGGTTCTCTATGTGTATTTATGTGTTTCTTTTTTTCTTTTCTTACAGGTAAGCTAGTCTTATGTTTCTATAGTCATTGGTGTCTCAGAGTGTTTGTAGTCTCTTGAATTAAATCTAGTTACTCCACAGCATGCCCAGTCTTGCCAATGCCAATAAACATAGCCCACTGAAAAGTACATAAGCAATATTGTCTGTCTAAAAGGAAGAAAAGTGGTAGGTCTGCCATGCATTTTATTCTTACCATGGTGTTTCTACTAATTTAGACTAAGATTGTGAATAACTTCAGCACTCACAACAAAATATTAAGTTATTGATATTTGTGTCAGCTGAAGTCTCCTAAAATTTTTGTTTTAATATAATCTGCTGTAATGGCAATTTAGTTCTTTCAAATTAATTTCATGGCTTTCCTTTGCAGTTATTAGAGGTCACTTATCAGATGTGGTCTATTGTTCTAGTCTGTCAAAATCATTTTTGTATCACAACTTTTCTCTCTAATGCTTCATGTTAACAAAATGATGACCAGTATCCAATATATTATCAATTTGCTAAAATGAAATATGAAAAATATATTCAATAAGCCAAGGTTAAGTTTAAAATACAATTATTTTTCTCCTGCCTCTATCATTTGCAAATTGTATTCACAGTGTTTTTTTAATATTACTACAGAGTAGACACCATGATGAATTAGGCAACATATCCTTGATTTTTCCTTAAAATTAAACATGCTTATTCAGAAAAAAGTCATATATCTTGTATGCATAGTTTTTGTTCGATTATTACATATGCAGATAAATTTCAGTATTGCACAAATAAGTTAGCAAAACATTTTTGTCATAAAATGTTTCATTAATACAATAATTAAGAATATATCATATGTTAACACTGGCACATGAATAAACCATTAGTATAGTTACTTGAAAACCTCACAAAGGCAGGTAAAGAGACAGAAAATTTCTTCCTAATTGAAAAAAAAATCTAACAAATAAAAGAATGTGAATATTGGGAAAGAAAATGAGATGACCTATGTAAGGAAGTTGATGCTGAAGATAGGTCTATCAGATAAGAAAACAGAATATGTGTCAACTGAAACTTGACACCCCTTTTATTTTTTATAGAATGTGTTACTTTGCTGATATTGAAAGAATAACCTTTTAGAATTAGTAGAATGAATACAAAATATATAAAACCAGGTGATTCTCTCATTTTAAATTAGATCTATTAAAATCATCCATTTTTATTTAAAATAATAATAAAGTTAGAAGATTTATTCAATATAAGTACATGTTACAATTGTTTTATTTTTTTATTTTTTATTTTATTTTATTTTATTTTTTTGAGACAGAGTCTCACTTTGTTGCCCAGGCTAGAGTGAGTGCCGTGGCATCGGCCTAGCTCACAGCAACCTCAAACTCCTGGGCTCAAGCAATCCTCCTGCCTCAGCCTCCCGAGTAGCTGGGACTACAGGCATGCGCCACCATGCCCAGCTAATTTTTTTTTTTTTTTTGTATATATATTTTTAGTCGGTCAATTAATTTCTTGGTATTTTTAGTAGAGACGGGGTCTCAGTCTTGCTCAGGCTGGTTTCGAACTCCTGCCCTTGAGCGATCCACCCGTCTAGGCCTCTCAGAGTGCTAGGATTACAGCGTGAGCCACCACGCCCGCCCTACACTTGTTTTAAATCATATTTAATCAAAGCGATTTAATGTGCTGAAGGATATGGCACTAAATGAAGACCAACTTAAATAGCGTGAAGCTTAAGGCCTGGTGTAAATGATAACATTACATGATAAACCAAAAAAAATTGACAAAGATTTTTAAAAATTATGAAAATGTAAAGTACAAATATGTTATATATTTTTATTTGTGGAAAATTCAATATAATAAAGCAGTAGTTTTAATATTAGTAAAAGTAAAAGGATAAATCAAGAAAGGAGATTTAAGTTGAATAATGAGGTTTTATGAATTTGAAAGGATAGGTCAAGAAACAACAAACATATAAAAACTCTAGGAATAAATAATTGAAACAACACACTCTAAGTCTTTACCAAATCAGCTTAATAACAGGACATGAAAAAATTTAAATAATATTGTTTAAAACACTGGTTTTATGTATATCCTCAGTTGCATACATATTTATACATGAACTCTATGTGTATATATATATATGGCATTGGAATTTAAAAAATGTTTCATATTTGGTTAAACAAGTAGAAATATTATAACCACATTATCTGTTTGCATTGAAATACAATTGTTTAATTATAAAATATTAATATCATCTCCTTAAAAATGCAACCATATAAAAACAAAGGCTGTTTCAAAAATACCTCTTACATCCATCAAGAGTTTAGTCAAAAAGCATACATAAAGCTAACAGAGCAGTAATCACTATTTAAGAGTTATAAAATATTATTAATAAAAAATAAGTTCAAATAAAGTAAGCATTGAATTATCAAAGTTAAGACACAATAAAATAAGATCAAGGAAATAACACAAAAAAAGGACAATTAACTAAAAATCAGAAAGAACAATGGATTTTAAAATTTTAAAAATAATACTTTTAAAATATTTTAATGGGAAAAACTTCCAACAAGAATGAACAAAGAAAACTAGAGAAATGACAAAATTATCAATTTTAGAAATAGAAAATACAGTTGCAAATATAGAGTATTTTCAAACATTTACAAAATACTGTCAGCACCAGTACACTAATACGTCTAGCACCTTTATACTTAGAAATATTTTATAAAAGTAGAGATATAGGTATCTACCTCACAAGGATATAGCTAAATTTGTTCAAGACAGTTTCAAACAACTCAGACATCTCAAAATATCACCTTTTTTGCTATTAGTTTCTCTCAATACCAATTCTCTGTTTGAGAGTTAATATTGCTATGAGAATTTTTATTTGCCTAAGTTTTCTTAGTCTCTCTGTCATTTAATACCATAATCTATATAAATATGAAACTTCTCCATTTTATTATCAGTCATCTTAGAATTATGGATATCCTTTCTAAATACTTTATTATCTATTCAATGCATTTTGCCTATGTTTTTAAATAATGTCTCGAGTTAGTATACATACTTAAAGCATTTTATGTTACCTACATTTCTCCTAGAATATTCATGAGCTTTACCAGGATACCTTATACATTTTTATCATCCTGTTTAATTTTCTTCTTCAGTAGATTTAAACATTCTTACGTATTAAAGTAAGTGCACATTACACTGATGCAGATCAAAGAGAGACATAATTGATAAGAATAGAAAGCCTGATGTTAGGTACAAATAAATATATTTAACAATTTAAATTTGTTAAATATAACACATTGTAATTCTATGAATAACAATCATTATATTCATCCCCTGAGAATGTCATGTAAGCTACATAATTCTCTGAGATATAAAACAGATATATTTCATAACTTAAATACTCTCAACAAAGTGAGAGGTAACAACCCACAAATGCCCACTTAAAGAACTCATCTGTTATTCTGGTCCAGAGAGCAGGTCTTTGATGTGGCAAGAAAGCAACTGAGGAGTCATGCAGCATGTCCCAGACCTGGGGATATTTTATTCATTTGTGTATTTTTTATTTTGTCAGTAAAGTTTGACTTTGGGAAACTAAAAAAAAATACTATTCAAAATTAGTGACTGCCTATAAGCTTTTTGAGGGGGAAAGAAAGTTATCACTAACTCATACTTTATAGAAAAATAAATTCCTCACATATTCAAGATTGAATTTAAAATATAAATTGAGGAAATAAACACCAAGCTATACATAATTTTGTTTATATCCTCATAGGAAAATTTATACTTATTAAAATTATCTTTTTATTTAGAAAATGTTTTAAGACTGTTTGGTGATATGTTACATAAAATTGGAGATTTAGTTTGCAAGAGCTAAATATAGTTAGATGCATATATTTCAGCACTTACAATTCTATCTAGGATTTTGAAAATGTTTGACTGATGTGAATTGTAAAGTATGACCTCAACTGAAGTCAGTCATCCAATTGAGACATTTTTCATGAAATATACACATACTATTTTATGGTCATTACATAAGCAGGCTGTTTTATCTTCTATTGCAGCTTCACTTTGCCCTAGGGAACCCAGCTGCCAAAAAATGTGTTATCATTACATGCATGTCAAAAAAGATAGTACACACTTCACTAAAATGCACTCATTCAACACATTCATTTGGCAACCTCCAGCTGCTACATATTTAACACAACCTTGAAATTATCTGCTATACTGGGAATTGAGAGCAAGATTTACTTCAGTGAAAATATAAAACTAATTGGATAATATAATTTGCAGTTTATTCCCTTAAACTTTTATATAAAAAACTAATTTAGATAGATTTTTTTCCTTTAAGAAATGAATTCACTTCAATCAGAATACTATGTTACAACCATAGTGATTTAAAGGCATGAATAATTTCATTAGAAAAAAATGAGAAAAACATTGATTTTTTTCAGTAATACTTTATGCATGACTTTAGGGAATTTTTTAAACAAGTATAACAAATTTCCTTTTTATTCATTTTGGTCATTTTGATGAAATACTTGTTTATGAGTCAGCGCTAGAAAGGTTTTTCTTTTGTCAAGATGCATTCAGATAATTCCAGAAATCATTCTCTAATTCTAGTATATCAGTAATAAAATACATCTATTCATTTCAAAGCTCTTCTTCTTGATGGTCTAGCTTCAAAATTACAATATACAATAGCTAAACTATTGCCTGAATGTACACTTTGTCATAAAGTGATCTTTTTGCAAACAGAAGTGCTTTCATATAATCAAGACTTCTACAAATATATATAAATATAAAATATGAAAATTCACATGTATACATATATTAACCATTTTTATTTTAAAAGCTTTTAAACATTATACACATTTGTTATAACTACTTTTCCTGAAAAGAAAATTTTTATTATTGTTTGACTTATAAATCAGGTAGTATAAATCAGAACCCTGTGAATCAAACTCTACAAATATTGCTACACCTTAAAATATACAAGAAATGTTTCATCATTCAAATTTTAACCTTCACATGTAGTAGTTAGAAGAAACCAAACAAAAACTTACAAACACATAGAAAGAGAGACACAGAAAGAGAGACAGACCCTGGTGTCTCCAAAAGCATAACTTCCTGAAAATTAAGCAACATATAAGCTGGATGTTTTTTATATACAATCAATGTCTATAAAATACTCCAAATTGCAAATGACTATAATTTTTAGGTATTGGGACCACGTGAGTTACCTTTTATAATCAGTCTTTATATTAAGAATAAATCATGTATAAGTTATACAATTTGTGTGAACAAATGAGATTCTATACTATATATGCATAGCAATTGCATATTTTACCTATTGCTGTTATGCATTTAAAAATGTTAAACCTTGTCCTTTGTTGTGTATCAATATTTATTTATGGTACTTCTAAACATGGTAACTGGAGATGAACATAGTTTAAATATTTCTAGGTCAATGCTATGTATGTTTCTTGGCAATGCTATTGCCTAGCCTAGGTAATAAAAATCTGTAGGGAATAGCTAATCCTGAAATATTATTTGGTTATCAGATACTGAGATGGCAGAAGCAAGCCTGCATTGTGGCAGAACATAAAATTGAAATAATTTGGAAGGCCTTTTCTGTAGGACAGGGAGATTCTATAGCGAATGTGTTATCTGCTACCCATGTGAAGGATCTCTCCAGCATGCTGATGTTTTGTGAAATGTCATAATTGACATCACGTTCTCCCAGGCCATCATTATCCAGCTATATGTAAAAGCAAGGACAAACTTCACTTGTCAAAAAAGATGTATGTGGAGCACATGTATATTTTGATGGGAGGAAGAAATTTTGAGAGTGCAATCATATTAATGAGGTGTGTGTGTCTCCTCAATAATAGAAACTATCAAAAAATTCATATTCCTTTTGTTCATGAAATGCTTCCTTACCATGCATCTCTCTCCTTTTTTTATCTGCTATTCTTCATAGGTTTTTGACTTAACATTGAAAAATAATAATCTTGAGATCACGTCAAGTCCTATCATTTCACAGATGTGGTAACCGAGGTATTTCCTTTTCAGAAGGGCTGAGGAGCTTCCAGGAAACCTTTCAGGAAAGCATCTTTCCTGAATTACAACAAAAGTCCTTCAATCATGTCTCTACTTTCACTTTTCCTCACTCACAGCAAATTTTTTTCAAAACAGCTAAATCAAAGCCTTTAAAACTGAGATCCCCAAGCCCCAGACGGGTATTGGTCTGGGGCTTGGGGATCTCTTAGGACCTCTTAGGAATCGGGCTGCACAGCAAGAAGTGAGCCGCAGGTGAGCAAGCAAGGTAAGCTTTATCTGTATTTACAGCTGCTCCCCATCGCTCGCATCACCGCATAAACTCTGCCTCCTGTCAGGTCAGCAGTGGCATTAGATTCTCATAGGAGCATGAACCCTACTGTAAACTGGCCACATGAGGGATCTAGGTTGCACATTCCTAATGAGAATCTAACGCCTGATGATCTGAAGTGGAGCTGAGGAGGCGATGCTAGCCCTGGAGAATGGCTGCAAATACAGATTATCATTAGCAGAGAGGTTTGACTACACAATAAATGTAATGCACTTGGATCATCCTGAAACTTTCCCCCCAACCCTGGTCAGTGGAAAAATTGTCTTCTATGAAACTGGTCCCTGGTGCCATAAAGGCTGGGGACTAATGCTTTAAAAAATACTAGATTGCATTCCTGTACTGCTTAAATACTAAAACACTTAACCATTGCACCTGAAATAAATTTCCAAATCCTACCAAGCCTTTTCATCAACTGCTGGCTGTTCTATTATCTGCTCCAGTTATCCTATTCTCCATACTCTTTCTATGCACTTTGTTTCCTCTGCCTGGAGTCATTGTCCAGTGCATAGGTGTGTAACATATTCCACCGATGTACTCAGGTCTGTGCTAAAACACACTGGAAATTATAAATTAGCCAGAAATTCACCAAGCCTACTTTCCTTCCCTTGGCTAACAACTAAACTAAAATTTCCAGCCTACGTTATGGTTATATGTGGCCATATGACTGAATTCCCACTGATGGAATGTGAGTGATGTGCACTTACTACTAAGAGAACAAGTTTTGGAAGACTAACTTACTCTTAAAAGTAAGTCTTATGTAGTATAAAGAGGAAATGTTGAGACAGTCTATAATTGACAAGCATTCTATTTGGCTGTTTTGAGAAGTAGAGAGACATTCTAATTGAACTTTGAGTATATTTGTGAGTCTTTTGTTGGCTACACAAGTGCAAGCATGTCTTTGCAGAGATCCTAAAAGATTTTTTTTTTTTTCAGAAAAGTTCAATCACAGGACTGAATGATTGTCTGTGTCCACATATTTCATGAATAAGCAAGGTATGATAATTATTTTGCCATCACACTGTCATGATGGCCATTATTGGAAGAGGGTAGAAGTTGCTGATATGATAACAATTTTTTCATATATTATACCAAAAAGTAATAATAATGATGCTACTACACTAATGGAAAACACATTTAAGGATATTGTCCAGGAAGCATAAATCAAACACAAATAAAAATGGAAAGATAAAAAAAAAATCAATAATCAAGTGAGCCCAATATCCAAATAAAAAGCCATTCTGAGAGGAAAAATAGAGAAAATGGAGAAGAGGTAATTATCAAAGAATTATGAAAGAAAATTTCCTACAACAAGGAAGATGAGCCTTGATTTTTTAAAAAAATCAAATTGATTATTCCAGAAAGAATAATACATTTTGAAAATAAAGGAGTTTTAAAATATTTCTGGAGAGGAAGGAGAAAAAATGAAAGATGTGCAATGAAATCAGAATGGCATCACGCTTCTGTACAGCAACACTGACTACTAAAATCAGTGAACCATGTTTTAAAAATTCTAAAGGGAAATTTTTCCTACCTACAATTTCATGCCCAGAAAAACCACCACACATAAGGATAAAATAGAGGACTATGTAGACAGGTCATGTACCTTAAAAGCTGCTTGAGGTTGTTCTTCAACAAAAGATAGAATCAATTAATGAAGAATAAAGCCCTGAGATCTCAGAAACAATGTTTTTATCAAAAGAAAGTGATCTTGAGAAATGATAGGACCAGAGCTCAGTTTCAGGGTGAAGAAGAAACTTCACAGTTTAGAAAAAAGGTATGGCTGACTAGTAAGGACATCTCTAGGACTATATAAAACAAAGTACCAATTTTACCAGGATATGGAGCTTATTATTAATAAATTTGTGGCAGGGATATCAAGATGTTTATTGTAAAGTACACAAAAATTATTGTGCTTGTCATTTGTTGCTCTTTGATCTAGTCCCACTTTTCTCTGCTTAGCTCTGTGTCTCAAGGGGCTGCTTTGAGCAGACCACATTTCTAGGCTTCCTTGAGAAATGGGGTTCAGTTAGGCTCGTCACTGGAAAGCAATGACAGGAGATAGAGGACCCAAAAAGGAGAGAAGCCACTGTGTATATACACTCCCTCCACTGCTAAGATTGGCTTTTCCATCTTTGGCTGCATTTCTTTCATGTTTCTAATTTTTACCAGCTATCTCCATTTTTGTGTGTCATAGTTTCTGATGGTCAGGACTTATTGTAGTTTTAGTGTCCTCAAAGTCACTCTGATTTCTAGGTTCTGATAACCTGTTTCTGAAGCATTAGATAGGTCAGTATCTCCCAAATCTTTCTAATCTTAATCTCAATCTCTCTCTCTCTCTCTCCCTCCCTCCCTCCCTCCCTCCCTCCCTCTCTCTTTGTCTCTCCCTCCCTCTCTCTGTCTACCTCCCTCTCTCCCTCTGTGTGACTATCTATGAGTTTTCCTATCTCCTGTCTGTTATTTGCCACTTCAACTTTTTCAACCCTTTTCTAATTCTCTCATTAAATGTCCTCTTTTTAACTACACGGTGTAGGTTCTGGAATTTAATTTTAAAAAATGAGGAATGAGGACAGGCGTAGTAGCTCACGCCTGTAATCCTAGCACTCTGGGAGGCCGAGGCGGGAGGACCGTTTGAGCTCAGGAGTTTGAGACCAGCCTAAGCAAGAGCAAGACCCTGTCTCTACTAAAAATAGAAAGAAATTATCTGGACAAATAAAAATATATAGAAAAAATTATCCAGGCATGGTGATGCATGCCTGTAGTCCCAGCTAGTCGGGAGGCTGAGGCAGGAGGATTGCTTGAGCACAGGAATTTGAGGTTGCTGTGAGCTAGGCTGATGCCATGGCACTCTAGCCCTGGCAACAGAGTGAGACTCTGTCTTAAAAAAAAAGGAATGAAAAAGTGGGATGTAGCATACTACTTGAGCAGTAGCTTCATAAACAACATAATATAGACACTGACTATTGATTATACTAAAATATAAGGATAATGGAGAAGGAGGAGGGTGAAATGAAGTGTCTTTGAGGGAGCTAACTCATATACCGTGAAAAGAATGCAATAGTAATGCATAAAATCAAAAGCAATCAAGAAAAGTTTTTATTAAATTATTTATGTATTTATTATGAAAGTTATTACTTAAGTAAACATTTAATTTTACAAATAGGCACAATTGGAGTTGTGGAATTATAAGATGAGTAAGTCTCCTTTTCATTACAACCTTTTAGTACCTTTTGATTTTCAGAACTATGTTTAGACAGTATTTGGATATCGACAAAATTATTATTTTATTTTAAATTGAAATACATTGCTATAAAGTAGTGCAAATTAAGTCATACTTTCTTTTACCTAATAAGGAGTCACAATAATTAAATATCTCGTTACTACTAAAATAGTACGGTTACTTATAATGCCGCAGTGTAATTTCAAATGATAACTATCACATGCTGATGTCCTGTCAAGTCACAAATGTATCTAACTCATTACACACTAGTATTGGTGAAATTGGACATTACTAGGTAAAAAATAAGTTTAAAAACATCCTTGTCAAACCTCATTGCTCCATAAAAGAGGTTATATAGTGTTGATTTTTTTCTGGTTTTTTTGTTTTCAATTATCAAATAGAATTTAGTTACACAAGTAAAAGTGATTTCCCATTGAACACTGTAAATAAAATAAATATTATGTTGTCAGTTTATTTAGTCTATAATGAATCCTTAATTAACTTTAAACATTTAGTACATTTTTAATTTTTTTTTAATTTCAGCATATTACTGGGGTACAAATGTTTCGGTTACATATATGGCCTTTGCACCATCCAAGTCACAGTTACATGCATGCCCATCCACCAGAGTGAGCACTGCACCCATTAGGTGTGAATATACCGATCCCCTCCTCCCCCCATCTGCCCAACACCCGATGAATATTATTACAATATGTGCTACAAGTAGAATTACCATTTGATCCACCAAACCCATTACTGGGCATCTACTCAAAAGAACAAAAGATATTCTATAAAAAAGACATCTGCACTTGAATGTTTATAGCAGCATAATTCACAATTGCAAAGATGTGGAAATAACCCAAATACCCATCAATACATGAGTGGATTAATAAAATGTGGTATATGTATACCATGGAGCTCTATATAGCCACAAAAAACAATGGTGATATAGCACACCTTGTATTATCCTGGATAGAGCTGGAAACCATTCTACTAAGTGAAGTATCCCAAGAATGGAAAATCAAGCACCACATGTACTCACTATCAAACATTCAGTATTTTTATTGCTGCATTAAAGTTTGTATTTATTTTACTTGCCATTAATGTGATTTTATTGAATTTTGACATTACAACTACTCATATCTTATGATGCTAAATTTAAAGTTGCTAAAATACAACCTCCTTATTTGCATACTGATTTAGCATTACTTGATTTTGATTCTCTTGGAACTTTTAGATAATTCCTCTACATATATTTGAAAGATCACTCCGCTAAAGTTTTATGTCAATATTTATTATCACTGTTGGAGAGCACATTTGTCCTTATTCTGCAAAGCTGAATCATGTGTGTCAAATGCCAGCATCCTACACATCAATTTAGGCAATTCTAATCCACTTGTATAGAAAAAAGGAAATTATATTTGACACAAATTTTATAAATTCTTTCACTATTTCATGAAAATATCACATAGAAGTATGGAATTGTTTTAATTTTCTTTCCTCTAGGAAAATAGTAAGATAGATGGATTAAAAATTTCATATCTATTCACCCTGTAAGTTAATAAATTAGCTAAGGAAAGATACTATATTGATTGACCTTGGACTTTCTTTACTTTCTCAACCACTTTAGGAATTATCTTTACTTTATCTTTAAATCCAAATTTTCTGATTTCTTCCCCCTATCTCATCATACTTTATTCTAATCTGTTCACAGTGGCTTGTTCTGAACCACTTTATGAATTATCTTTTTTTATCATTTAGCTCTCAGGGTTCTAATACTATCCAACTATCTTATATCACTTTGCCCTGATCTGTTCTAATAGGTCTATAAGATAATTGGAACAAATCAGATGTTATGCCTGAAATGAATTTCTGCCTTCCCTACTAGTAAAAACAAATAAGCAAACATGATTCTACACATAAATTCAAAATCATATTTGGAAAAAGTTTATTATTTTAATTAGATATACTGCTTACATTGATGTGCATTCCTGAGCTATTAAAATATAGGAAATTCAAATTTTAAAAGGTAGGATATAAATAAATGGAAGCAGAATGTAAGCAATATAAAATATTCATGCAATTGTCATAATATAATTTAGCTTTGGCATAGTTTGACATTATTTATTTCAACTTTGCAAGTGGTTGAAAATATTGATTTATTGCCAGATTTATTTAATAATAATGAAATTATTAATGAGGCACATATTACTACATATAATATTTATTGAAGGTATATTCTTCAGAAATACTTGAATAAAGATTTAGGGAGAATATGATGGCCTTTCTGATCTAAAAGTTTTATAATACATGTACAGAAGCAACTGCAAAATATTATTATTGCCAAAATAAAATATTTAATGAATTATAACATGAATTCTAACAGAAATGTCATTCTATGGAGAGATACCTTTGAAGAAGCAGGATCTTTATCAGGGCCATGAAAAATGGATTACATAGAAAATGACATTATGTTATTGCTTTGATGGGATTTAAAAGTCAGTATGGTTCAAAAGTTCATTTGTTCCTTGACACTATTCTTTAACATGTCCACCATGTTTCTCCTGGCTATTCATTTGAATATTTTCAATGACAGGCAACTTCATACTTCCCAAAGCAGCCAACTTTAATTGTACAGTTTTTAATAGAATACTTTCAAAATAATCTATCTTCCTGAACATTGTTTATATCATTAAAAATTCTAACCATTAATACATACAGAAGATTTTAAAATGATCTATTAAATCCTCCAAACATATATTAATACAGACACACATTTACACAAACTCACAAATTTAAGAACATATTCAATGTGTATGTGTTGAAATCATATACATTCTCCACTCTACTGTGTTTGAGATCAAAATTTTTTGGGAACTATGTTGCCCACATATTTACAGATCTCATAATTCCAATTCTCTTAAATGTATTATTAGAATATAAATACAAAATAATATATTTTATTCTGAATGTGGTCAGAAGATATAAAAATTTTAATATATCATAAGCCAAGGGGGAAACTGTATATGAGAGTATTCCTCCATTATTATTATTTATGATAATTGTGATATCCATATACTTGGCATTTAAGTAGATTTATTGCTTATATTTATTGCTTGGATATTTTAAGCCAAGAAATACTTGATATTTTAATAAAATTCCATCACTAACACTACCTTTGATGTTTTGAAACCCCAGTCAATGATCTACTAGAGAGCTTTAAGTTGCTCTGATTTTGTTAAACAATCATATTTCTTGAGAAATTCCTCTTAATAGATAAAGCTGATAATATAATTACACTATTTACTTATTTAAAGAAAAACAAGAGTTTTCATGTGAAAATTTACATAGGAGAGAGAATATTGCATTTCAAATTTATTTTCTCTGATTTTTAATTCAATATCTGTAAGACATTTTTAATAAAAACACATACAGTATGTCCTCACTTAACATTGAGAACTGAAATAAAAGTCCAAAATCCATCTGATAAACTAACAGATCCTCCTTTGGCTAGAAACCCCATATTTTAAAGTCCTGGGCCCTGGCAGAATGGGAAGATGGTCACATCCCATTTGTTTTCATCCACTCCCCCTTACTAATCATTATTAGATTTTAATCAAAGGCTGAGTTGAGAGACCCAAAGACTGGGAAAACCCTGGCTCATTTCATATAACCTCCCCTCAACCCTCCCATGTCTCCATCCTATTTTTATAGCTTAGACATGACATGCCAGCTACTTCAGATCACAAAGGGTTTCTTCTTAATAAAGGACTGCTGGCGATGGACTGGCCCAGGCCAGTCTCCTGAGGATGTGCAGTTCACGGACTGCTGCCCTACATTTTACCTTTTTACTTATAGGAGGGTATTGTGAGTGGTACAAGGTCAGAGATAGCCAGGTCCATGCCTGTTGGTGTCATTCCACAACATCAGACTTACATTGATACTTCTTTAATCCTAAAATCCCACGAGCTACATGGAATTCACAAGAAGGCAAGTTCTACTTAATATACTCCTTAGAGCTGTGGACATACAGGCTCAAGCCACTCCAAAGTTAGTTGAGACTGCAAAACATACATAGTATACTTAATCAATATATAAATGTTACAGATTAAAATTTCCACATCAAACAGAGTCACATTTAACATCAAAAGGAAAGGAGGATAAAAAAGGGGGTTAACAAACCAGTCCAAGGAAAGCGATGTGATAAGGAATATGCCCTGGGCTGATCTGGTCAGTCTTTAACGTAACTGCCAGCGTTTTGCAAGGAATGGTTCTTGATTTTTGCAGAGCCTTCGGCAGCAGAGGCCCGTTGCTGGATTGTCAGTATAGAAATGGCACAGCTGACCAGAAATGTCTTGCTCTTTTTATGGCCCTGAGTCCCTCTGGTGGGGACTGACAGTAAAGGGTTATGCCCTTATCTGGTTGCTGCAGTGTGTAAACATCTGGTCCCTGTTAACAGGCATGATGTCCTTTAAAATGGAATCTTTTTCCAAAATGGAGTCACATATGTCAAGGATGCTGTATATATAGGACCTAATTACAATCCATTTAAATGTTAAATCTCCACTCCAAAGTGATCACGGGAGGTATGATATGTACAGGTAAACCTAATACAATATGAAAAGGATCTTGAAAACTATGACTTAAAGTATATATAACGAAAACAATTTTACCTTAGGCCATTTAATATAGATAAGAGTTAAGTTCCTATGGCATATTTCTGGTCACAAAAACATCACTAAACCTCTAAATAAAGACCCAAAACACTTCTAATATTAAATATTGATATAAATGTGAGCGGTACACACACATTTTAGAAAGATTAATCAATATAAGAAAGATAATTATTTACCCAATTATGCCACTTTAGGGTCATGGGTGCCCAGAGCCTATCTGAACAGCACAGAAAGCAAGGCAGGAACCCACCCTGGACAACATGCCATCCCATTGCAGGGCACGGTTTCAAACACACACACACACAAACACACACACACACATACACACACATTCACTCAGACTGGGACAATGTAGACATATCAGTGAACCTAACCTGCACTGTTTTGATATGTGGGAGGAAACAGGAGTGTCTGGAGAAAACCCACACAGACATGAGGAGAATATGCAAACTCCATATAGACAGTGGCCTTGGGCAGGAGAAATCTTTTTTTTTTTTTTTTGCCCCCATCAACCTTATAACAAAATACATTGAACAAAATGACATTATTTGAGGACTTGATATATTTATTAATCATCTACTCAATAAATGACATTCTGCTAAGTGAAATGGGCTATAAAAATGATTAAACCACAATCTCTATCTTTGAAGAGTTAAATGTAAGCAGAAGTATTATGGTGGTTGGTGTATATTACAGACTCTATAAATACTTTTGTAGAATTGAAAGAGCTAAATTTAATATGTGAAAGTTAATCGTATGAACTAGGTCATTCATATCATACTGAACTAAAACACAGTCAAGTAGCCAGGGGGAATATGCACTCAGGGTGCAAAATATTGCTCCAGAAAGTAATTCTCTGCAAGCCTGACTGCTGATGCTGCTTGTTGTAACCTAAAACCAGTTTTATCTATAGCTTCTGAGATAATTTGCTACAACACTAAGACTAATTTTACCCACCTCCATTACACACCAATCAGTGCTTGCTAACTCCCCAAACCCTCAGTGATGCCAATGAACGTTCTCCAAGAGCAATAGGTAACATTTCTCCATTTCATAAAATCTCCAACCTTCTCTTCTTTGGAGAGAACACTCACCAGAGACTATCTCACGCCAATTTGCATACTGATATTGCCAATAAAAGTCTCTTTTCTTCTATCTAGCCATCTTGGTGGTACTTTGGATGACAAATATAAACTTAATTTTACAAAATTATCTTAGGAAATTGTGCTCACTCTTGGCTAAAATGATAAAAGAGACAATTACCTTGAAGAATGTCACAATTCAATTGCTTGTTGAAATTCCATAGATTTTCAATAGAGATGAAGACTATTTTTAAATCCCTGTTCTTCTCTTAACTTATATTTAAGAAACATGAGGACAATAAGCATTTGACAAAGTTCTCTGCTGAAAGTAGGTGTTAAATAATCAATTGATTTATGAATAAATGAATGCATTGACTTTAAAATACTTGGACCTCTTCTATAAGTAAACATTCAAAAAATTCCATTCAGAAAAATGTAGTTGTAAATTTTACTATCGCTGAAAAAAATATTGCATACGGTTCTAAATGAAAGACTTTAAATCAATTAATTTAGCACTACTGATACTGGCTCTTTCCTAATAGCTATAGGTTTTTCAATTATAAAATTTTATATGAGCTTCCTTCTTGTCTTTCACTCAGTCACATCCATGGAAAGTATGACTATTGAGGAAACAAAGAGATACTATTCCTTTCACCAAATGACAGCCATATAATATTCATACAGGAAAACACTTAAAGGAAGCAAATATACTTTTGAACATTGCCCTAAAAAACTAAACCAAAGAATGAAAAAGTAGATTATATCTTCATTTAATGCTTACAACAATTAGAGCTTCCAAAGTAAACATTATTTTTAATTATTATTTAAGTATCTGTTTCTTTTTCATAGATAAACAAGAATAAAAAAAGATATTTTTAAAAATTGAAAAATTTATTGGGAAAGAATAATGAGTGATAACTCCTTGATGTTATTAAATAATATTCTCAGATAAAAAGTTAAATATGCTTTGCAATTTAGCTGCACTTTGCAGGTTTATATTAGTTATGCCATACAAAATAAATAAATATTGAGAAGCAGGGTAAGGTGATACTTAAAAGCAGGAGACCGAGTTCAGGGACACCTGAGCACAGACTTATATGTAAAGGATGTCACCATGCTTAAATGACCAATCAACAAAAAAATACCCATTTTTTCAGCAACCTATAAACGGGAATATGTAAATTTTTGGTAGAAGTTTATCCAGATTGTTGATGTAAGTATGAGATAAAGAAGAATGTTAGTGCAAACATAGATACCCCAATTTACTGAAGAACTTGATACACTGATTACCCGGTCACTCTATTTGTAATTCCTACCTTATATGATGATACTTCATTCTGAATTGACTGTTGTCCAGACACCCAGACCTCCTGGAAGACAATCAACACTCTGCTCTTTCCCACCTTAGAACTTTGCCCAAGCAGTGCCCTCTTCTATGAACATTCTTCCTTTCACTTTTGACTTGGCTTGTTCAGATTATAGGCTTTATTTTAAATGTCTTATACTCAAGGAGTTCCTGCCTGAAAATCCTGATTAAATAAATAATCACATTATTCTATTTCTACACCTGATTAATATATATTAAACTCTAACATATGCTACATTATTCAGTAATTTCTTGTGGTGATTGTTATGTTCTATAAAGTTATCATAGCCACAGAATTAGTCAGCTAATACAACCATGCATGTGTGCCTGCCTTCTAGATTTCCAAGAATTTTGAGAGTTTCTCAAAATCTACTATGAACATAAAATTCCCTAGTTTTTCCTTTTCATTTTTATTTGGTCAGCTCTTTGTTATCCCCAATAGTGTTGTTGCCTCAGGCAGCTAGCTGTATTGTTAAACAATTGGTAATGTTTTTCCCTCCACAAAATCCCTAGCAATAGAGTTTTTCCACACAAAAGCTGAGTTCTGAGGGAGTTCAAATATTAATAAAGACAAGCCCTAAGAATGGAGGTTTTATGGAGCTTCTAGATAAGTACAATGGTGAAAATTCTGCAGAACAGAAGCTTGGGGGTGGAGAGGCCTTCAAACTTATTCTTTTCACTTAGATGGTTTTGAAGCTGCTTGGTTTCACAGCTACTATAATTGTGAGGCTGCTGGTTTCCAAGAATATTTTGGATTTGATGAGGAGATGGTAATCAGAAAAGTACAAATGGCAAAAGTTCACTGTTCTCACAGAGATTCAGCTTTTTTCCTTGAATGCATACTCCTCAGATTATTGCAAGCCTTTGCTAATTTCCAGAAATGTGAAAATGTTCATTCTGATAACTTTAGCCAGTATTCTTATGACTTTCATAATGGCAAATATTTTTATGGTTTCTTGTGCTGCCATTCCTGAAGTGTTTCTTGCTTTCTAAATACATATATTTATATGTGTGTGTGTGTGTGTGTGTGTATATATATATATGTATGTATAATGAACACTTGTAAACTATTTTGATTTTTTAATTAAGAATGAAAACATAAATTCTATGCCTAGGCTGATAATAGAAGAGTTTTTCCAACATTTTCTTCTAGAATTCTTATGGTTCCATGTCTTACATTTAAGTCCTTTGTCTTGAATTAATTTTTGTGAGTGTTGGAAAATATGGATCCTATTTCATTCATCTACATGTAGCTATCCAATTTTCCCAGCACCATTTTTTGAATAGGGCTTCCTTTCCCCTGTGTATATTGTTTTCTGCTTCGTCAAAGATTAGTTGGATGGTTTTATATCTGGGTTTTCTGTTCTGTTCCATTGATCTAGGTCTCTATTTTTTGTGACAATTTCATGCTGCTTTGGTTACTATAGCCTTGTAGTATAGCTTGAAGTCTGGTAAATTGATGTCTCCTAATTTGTTCTTTTTGCTTAAGGTTGCTTTGGCTATATAGGGTCTTTTCTGGTTTCATATGAAATGTAGAATTATTTTTTCTAGACCTGTGAAAAATGATGTGAGTATTTTAATAGGGATTGCATTGAATCTGTAAATCACTTTGGGCAGTATGGACATTTTAACAATTTGATTCTACCAAACCATGAACATGATATGTTTTTCCATTTGTTTGTATCATCTGCAATTTCTTTCCTCAGTGTTTTGTACTTCTCTTTGTAGAGATCTTTCACCTCCTTAGTTTAGTCCTAGGTATTTTATCTTTTTTGTACCAATTGTGAATGGTATTGAGTCTTTGATTTGACTCTCATTGGGGAATAGGAATGCTACTGATTTGTTTTCATTGATTTTGTAACCTGAGACTTTGCTCAATTTATTTATCAATTCCAGGAATCTCTTGGCTGAATCTTTGGGGTTTAGAAGAGGTCACATTATTCCTCATTCCTGTTTTTCCAATTTTGAAGTCTACCATATAAAAGTGAACTTTATGATCTTAAAGAGTCTATCTTAAGTAAAATGTAAAATTTTAATGTTTGTAAGAATTCATTAAATCCAATTTTAAGCTCTAACTTGTAACATAAGGTAGTAGCTAGAATGTAATCATTTTTTTAATATCTTCAAATTGTAAAAGGTTTTGCACTAAAACTTAAAATATATAATTAAGATTACATGTAAATAGTTTAAAATGAATTAGTAACAATTGAAACACTCAAGTGTGTCAACATTTTTTCCCAGAAGGGTTAATTTTGCTCTTCTCTTTCTATCCAGATCTAGCTGCATCCTCATGTAGGTACTTTCCTGTAAACTAATTAGTTGCTCCAAGGTCTCTACTCAACTTATGACTATATGTCTAGAGCTGTCAGATGAATTAACAACTAGTATTGCATCTTACATATAAAAGAATGTGACCTACTTTTTAAAGCGTACTCATTCTGTTATTAGTGCTGATAGGACACTTTTTAAATAACTTGTATAAGTGTCAACGGCTGAAAAAATCTTTAGCGATCTACTGTTGAAAAGTTTAAACAAGCACACAAATGTATATTTTGTTGTCTTAAAGATAATGTATTTGTTGAATCTGTACAATTTTTTCCTGTTTAGTCTTTTTTAAGACATCTGAGATTAAATATTACATCTTACATTGTTTGGAGAATTAGCAATATAGACATTTTGAAGAATCAGTTTCCTGGAACACTACTATGAAACAGCATACTCTGCTGGATGGAATCAGTATCATGTGGCTCTCTTCCCTATTTCAGGATGAAATTAATCCAAATTCTGAAAAATACTCCTGATATTATCTGTAACATTCCATAATCCTGAAAGTGGCATTTTAATGTACTCTCAGCATCTGTTTATAATACTTACAACAAAATATGGCTGTGAAACTTTAAACAAAACTGATGCTTCAGGATGTTCTTATATTTTAAAAAACACATTAAATAATTTGGTAAGCAGAAATTGGTTCAGAGGAGAAACTTAGTAGATCTTTGCAAAAAGAAATATAGTGAAGATAAAATTTCTATGGTACTTCCCCCTCTTCAAGGGGTTGGGAAAGTATAATATCTTTGTAAAATATTGATTGGATTACAAAGAGTAGCGTATGAAAGGGGGAATGAATAGTCTCTACAGCAGAGAAGACTAGCAGATTCTACCTTGGCCAGGCAATCAAGGTTAATAGTTGTATCCTAAACTATTAATAATAGAAAAGCACTTAAATTCTGTGTTATTATTTTCAAAATCCCATAACTCTGTCTAATCATGAGTAAAGTATCAGCTAAACTCAAATAGAGAGGGATCCTATAAAATACCTGACAATTACTCTCCAAAACATTTAAAGTCATGAAATGTAAAACTGTCATAGGTCACAGCACACTAAGGAGGCATGATGACAAAATACAATGGTGTGTGCTAGAGTAGCCCTCAGAACAAAAAAAGAGAATCATTGGGAAAACTAATGAAATCCGAATAAGTTTGGAATTTAGTTAACAGTAGTATATCTTTATTAAATCACCACAAGAATTTTTTTAAAGGCCTTTGCAACCATATAGGTGGATATTAATAAAAACTATAATGTAGGATGCAGGAAAGAAAGGTATTAAAGAGACAAAGCCAAATGATGAAGTTTGAACTTGACATATACATAAAAAATGATTACACTTAAACAAAAAAACTTCCAAAGTTATAACCTAGAAAGCCTGGAGAAGTACTATAATTTCCAAAGCAGAAATCTGAAAAGCTTGTAATATATAAGCAGAGAGGTTAAAAGGCAGATTCATAATATGGGCGGGTGACAGGAAGAACATTTGGGGCAATGAGTATAGGGGAGTATGGGAAAGTAAGAAACATTTTTTTTAAGAAATAATATATAAACATAGTTTTTAAGATATAAAAATATTTGTATGATATGAAGTGCTAATCTCTAGTGTAGAGAAACAACAAATGGAGGGAAAATAGCATTTTTGATAAACTGAAAGTAATGTAGTGATTTAACTGGTAATTTAATATTCAGGTTATTAGTATTAAATATTTAAAAGTTCAAGAAAGTACTTCTTTGTCAAGCTAAGAAGTTTCTACATTGTGCATAAGCCAATCAACAATATTATAATGCCACGTCTTTTGATCAATAGTTAGAATTGTGTTTTAAATTGTAAAGACTAAGGCAGGAAAATTTGTTCAAGACCATTAAGATGCAGGATAGACTTGTGGATCTGAACTAATAAGGATATTTGAAAAACAGAAGAATACATCTACTGAAAAGCTATATAAGTAGAATCAAAACAACATTTTTTGATAATTATATGTTGAAATAAAGAAAAGAGAGAAGTCAAGATTTTCTGCCAGACTTTGTAAGTCAAGAAAATAAATGAGTAATCTTAGAAGGTGGAAAGGGGTCTAATTTGGGTGGGTGGGGGGGACAAAATCCTATGTGTAGGTCCTTGGGTAGACAGGCACTGTACAGGCTCAGTATAAATGGATGATATACCCAGTCAACATTAATTCCCAATCAACTTCTCCCTGCCTTTTACTTCTGCTCAGCCAGTGATAGGCAGGTTGAATTCAGAAATAAGGGAGAAAATCTACACCCAGAAAGCAAGTTGTTTCTTTTCCCTTTTCCATGTGGGCTACTGAGATGGCTGCCACTGGCTCAGCCATTTTATGAAGGTGAGATAGGAAGCATGAAAAAAATTAAAAGACACCTGGTCAGACTACACAACCAATGCAGCACCCTAGCTCCAAAATTGTTGTCATATTTAAGTAAGTCAATTGACATTTCTTTTGCTTATTGTCAAAATTCATTCTATTTTAAAAGAGGCATCAACCACAGAAGAGAGGAAATGACCATCATACCTGAAAGTAGATAGAGATCTAGAAAAATCCATAAACTGGAAAAAATTTACAAGGAAAAAGTACTTTATAGTAGCAAATGACGAACTCTCACACAACTGTGTTATTTTTGCACAAGTGCCACTTCATAATTAGGAATATTATACTGAATATGAGTATTGTTCACAGGGAAACTGGCTATGTCATACATGATCAAAGATCTTACTTTTCATGATTGAATAAAAAAATATCTATACACTTGAGCACTTGAAGAATATCAATGTTAACTGCCTCCTGCTCCACATTTTCTGTTCCTTCAAGTCAGGCAACAGGAAAATATTTAAAGTTTTCATATGTCATGCAACCATTACCTGCTTGTTAATTACTTGCATATATAAAAATGATGAGAACATGTGTGTAGGGGGTGGGAACTTTAAGCCCCTTGCTCCTCAAGGGACCAGCTCTGACTACCCCCTGCTAGTGTTAAACCCCAAGGAAAGAGTGAATGTTTATGTGATCAATCAAAAGGATTAAATAATTGGCAAACAGTGACTACCAGGCATTGTTTCCTTTGCCCTAACAGGAGTGAAGTAGCAAGTATCTTTGTAAAAAGTTCTGAACCCAACTTACACTGGATCTATGTATTTTTTAATTACACCTTGTTTTTTTCTTAGCACTTAACATTAGTCTACAAACATTTTGAAAGCTCTCAGAAAAATAATTTGATATAAATGCAATATACCATAGGATATTTACTGTAAGAAAATAATTTCCAATACATATGCTATTATTTTACTATTATATGAATATAGTTGTAATGATAAATATCTTTTTCTATGTAGAAATCATGTATTTCTTACAAATGTCATTAATCTTTATAATTCATGTAATTATGCATTTATGTCTTCATATTCTGGAATGGAATTTACGGTGATTTAGAGTAGATATTTAAAGTTGTACTATCAAAATAGAGAGTAATGGAGAATGGTAATACAATTAGTTTAGGCTTTTAGTTTTAGGTTAAATATTTAAGCACTTCATGCTATTCTAGGATTCCTGAAAGCCAAGGACAAAACCAAAAAAAATAATAACAGTGAATGCATCTCATTTTCTGAAAAATATAACATTGTTTTACCAAATGCTAGCACTATTCAACTGAGAAATATACTTGTGCGCATGTGTGTCTTTCATGCATTCCAACAAAAATTAAATTAAACAAAATGGACTGAGTCTTCAAAAGGGATATTACAGAAAATGAAAAACATTCAACTTGAGAGTATTCCTTAGACCCTCAAGAAATAGGCAAAACAAGTTGTATAAAAAAAATAGTCATCACTCCGTAGACATCTCTGCTGATATTTGTGAATATTATATTTATATAGTAATTGTAAAAGAAATTAGAGATTAATATTTTGTGGCATGGCTATGTCTAGGGTTATTTATAACATTTGATTTTAAACACTACACATTTATTTTTATGATGACAGCATTAAATGTGGAAGCAGAATGTTTGAGCCTACTTTTCATTCCACTTGAACATTGATCTGTGAAAAAGCTGTAGCAGCAATGTTAATCAATGCATAAAGCTAGCACTACCATTCCATAATTCACCCAGATAGAGACAAGAAATGGTGGACCTAGTGTTAATATGTGGCTGCACTCATCTGGATTGCAGTCGGTTTAATTTAAGCAGAAGCTGAGTAGATCATTTATCAAGATAGAATGTATTACTGTAATTCATTGCAGTGATTGTAGGGAAACAGCAGTAGTATAGATGTGTGGCTGTAACTCATAATGACACAACCTGGCTGGCTGCTCTCTATAGTGCTATTTTCAGCGAGAGCAGTCTTTCTCTCAGAAATTTTAGTACACCGTTGACTTATTAAAAAAATAAGCTTATAACAAAGCATCATTTTCCAAAACTTATTAAGAAAGATTGAGAGTCTGTCAATTTATTTCAAAATAAATATAAATGAAATACTTATAAATGAAATACTTTCACTTATAAATGAAATACTTTATACTGATTACTTACCGTCCCACTTCTTCCAAAACCATTATGCTTTCCATTCTAGAATGAGAAAACTCTGACCTCACACACTACTTGATATTTTTATAGCTTCTTAGAGCATTTAAACATTTACACCCAGATATACCCATGCAATTCAGTATTTAAATCCTGAACCCTGGTAGTTAAATTTCTTTTTCTGTATTACACTTAGTCTTTCCTATCAGTTAAAGTGGAAGTGATTCAGTTATATGATATATTTCTCCTCCTAATCTTATTTGCTTAAAATGTTATTAAAATAATATGATTATGAAGTGTGTAAATCAATTGCAAAATCTTGTAGATGTTCCTAAGTGTCGCTTCAAGGGCATTAATTTTTTGATCACCTAGATAAATCAAATAAATAAGTAAATAAACAAAAAATAAACAAATATAGATACTTTGCTAGATTTAACTTACTATGTATTTTTTTAAATCATTTTTCCTATTCTGACTCAGATATTTACAAAAAGGCTTATTGGGAAATTACCTTATGCAAGTGTGGGTTTCTTTTAAAAATTGTGGTAAAATAGGCATAACATAAATGTATCATCTTAACCATTTTTAATTGTACAATTCAATTTTATTAAGGGGCGTTTACACTTTTGTGCAAGCACATTTGAAATGCTGTTCAATTTACAATTCATTCATTTTTTTCTGATATTTTAACTATTTTCTATCTTTCTTAGGAATCTGTACCCTTCTCTCCATTTCACTGGTTTAGGTACATTCACTCTCAAGAATCTAATACTTAAGTCCAAATTGCAAGAGGTTATATATGACTTTCATTCTTCGCTCCTCTCCCATTCAAATCTCACTTTTCATCACATTGATCTACTTGAGCTACTATATGCTATTGTTTTAGTACTCCCTGAACTTTCACAGGCTGTTAATTCTGCTGGAAGAATGATCTATATTCTTTAAAACTCTACTCATCCTTAAATGCTTCACTCGTCACCTTTGTTGTGAGTACTTCTCTGAATAAAACCCTCCTCCTTTTCAAGTAAAATTTTAGATTATACATACATATAACAATGTATCTGTCATGCCATATATTTGAAATTATATTTTTCCATGTCTAACACATTAACAAAATTCCATTTATTTAATTTACCTATGTATGTTTCTCTTATTATTCCTTTATTTTTTGGCATCATTTTTTATTAAATTTTAAGGATCATGTTATAGTAAAAATAGATAGAACATCTTTTCTTTCAATGACATTCAAATTTATCATTGCATATATCCATATCTAACACACAGGATAAATTTAATTCTTAGGTAAATATAAATTGAATGACTACATGAAAGAATAATTTTCAGTTTTCTACATATCAGCTATTAAGGATATCAGCAAATTCTTAATTTTCTCTTAACCATCAAATAATCATATATAATATGTACATTTCCTTATTGTTTATTCTTTATATAAAATATTTTTTCACGTAGACTAATAATTTAGCATGATTAGGGAACCTAGGCTTGAAAGAATGACTAAGATATCAATTTGGAGATTTCATCTATATATGTTGACAATACATAATTTATAAATTCAGAAATTTTAGAGAAATCATAATGATTTTTATGAATATAATAATTTTATAATCAAAAATAAAGATTTTGGGGCAGTAATAGATTTTTAGAAGATATATGGGGTCTGTCCACAAAGTATCTAGCCATGTAGTAGGAAAAATAGAGACATTTATTGAATAAGATACAAGGTACAAGAAACTTTGTACACAGGACAACGATCCCTCAGTCCCCTTCAAAGTAGGCACCTTGGGACCTCACGCAGTTCTCCCAGAGTCTCTTAACCTAACGTGTACATGTTCAATATTTTCAGATGTTCTGCTTGTTGCAGAATGTGGATCACTTTCAACAGATTCTCAACCATCTTTGAAGTATTTGTGCCACAATTCTATTTGCACTGCACTCATCGCATCATCCCAGAAACCCTTCTAAATTTCTAAATAGTTCCCACAGAGGAAATGTTAAGCATAATGCAACATTTGATACAGATTTGTTCCTCTACTCTTTCAGTCATTTTGAATGTGATGGCCACACATTACACATGCTCATTCAATGTTGTCTAGCGTCTCACGGACTAGTATAGTGATGAAGCCATTGTTCACGCATGTGCATTCCAATCCATTCTCCTCCTCTGCCAGGTTACATGGATGTTTCACAAATTATTCTTGTTATAGTTACAATGGCTGGATACTTTCTGGACAGACTTCATATAGCATGTATTTTCCTTTTATTTATGAATATAGCAAAAAGTGTAACTCAATTAACAAGTTAAATTTTTTATAAACTGCATGTTAAAACAGGGGTAAAATAAGAAAAAAATGTTACTAAAATATATAGTTCAAGAAATGTCTCATTGGATTAAACAAATATTTGGTTTTTATGTTTTATTTTATTTTTTCGCATTGTTCTCTCTTTATATTTCTGCATCAATAGCATGGCTTGGAGGAATTTGAAGAACAATTGTTACATTGACTTAAAAACAAGTGAGCTTAAGAATCTTAGAAGATGTTGGGAAAACCCTATCAGACATTGGCCTAGGCAAAGAATTCTTGAGGAAGACCCCCAAGGCAATCACTGCAGCATCAAAAATAAACAAATGGGATCAGATCAAATTAAAAAGCTTCTGCACAGCCAAGGAAATGATCATTAGAGCAAATAGACAACCCACAGAATGGGAGAAAATATTTGCTCTCTACACTTCTGATAAAGGTCTGATAACAAGAATCTCTCTAGAGCTCAAAAGAATGAACAAGAAAAAATAAAAACAACCCCATCAAGAAATGGGCAACGGAAATGAACAGAAAATTATCCAAAGAATCATGGCCTGCAAACATATAAAAAAATGCTCAACATCTCTAATTATTAGAGAAATGCAAATCAAAATCACAATGAGACATCAGCTAACCCCAGTGAAAATGGCCTGTATCAAGAAATCCCAAAACAACAAATGGTGGCAAGGATGTGGAGAGACAGGAACACTCTTCACTGCTGGTGGGACTGCAAATTAGTGCAGCCTTTGTGGAAAAGAATTTGGAGATACCTCAAACAGCTAAAAATAGAAATACCATTCGATCCAGCAATAGCATTGTTAGGCATCTACCCAAAAGAGCACAAGACATTCTATTATAAAGACATCTGCACCCAAATGTTTATGGCAGCACGATTCGCTATTGCAAGCACATGGAAACAACCCAAGTGCCTGTCAATTCATGAGTGGATAATTAAAATTTGGTATATGTTCACAATGGAATATTTCTCAATTCTAAGAAACGACAGCAAGCTAGCACCACTTATACTATCCTGGATTAAGCTTAAGCCCATTATCCAAAGTGAGGTGACACAAGATCAGGAAAATGGGCTCCACATGTACTCGCCATCAAATTGGTGCTGACTGATTGAAGCTATGTTGCTCAAATGGTGGTGGTGTTCACCAGGGATTGGGGAAGGGTAGACCCACATCTTAGGGATGTGGTGAGCATTTTGAAGGGAAAGGCATACCTCTAATCCTTCCTAGGGAGAGGAAAAGATATAAAACATAACCAAAATGTAAAAAGAAAAAAAATAGAAACATTTATCAGATGTGGGGTGGGTGGGAGGGGCGAGGAGGGGATGAGTTTATACTTACGTAATGAGTGCAATGTGCACCACCTGGAGGATGGATACACTAGAAGCTCTGACTCAGCAGGGGTGGGAGGTAGCAAGGCCAATATATGTAACTTTAACAATATTTGTACCTCCATAATATGATGAAATAGAAAAAAGAGAAAGAAAGGGGAAAAAAATAACAAGTGAGCTGGGCGTGGTGGCTCCCACCTGTAATCCTAGCTCTTTGGGAGGCCAAGGCAGGAGGATCTCTTGAGGCCAGGAGTTCAAGACCAGCCTGTGCAGTAGCAAGTCCCCTTCTCTACAAATAATCATAATCATAATAATATTTTTTAAAAAAAATTACTGGGCATGGTAGTACACACCTGTTGTTCCAGCTATTCAGGAGCTGGGGCAGGAGGATCATGTGAACCCAGGAGTTTGAGGTAGCAGTAAGCTCTGATGACACTACTGAACTCTACCCCAGGAAACAGCATGAGACCTCGTCTCAAAAAGAACAATTAAGAGCAAGTGAGCAGAACAAGAATTAAAGAATTTAATATGAATGTGTACTTTGTGTGAAGTATGTTATTAAACTTTATTTTTATTTTCTTAGGTTTAAAAATGTATTTATTATATAATTTTTTATGTATTCAACATGTTTTTTTGACAGTGCTATAGTTGCTCAAAGACATTTTTAAAAAATACAATGAGAATCCTAAGAGAAGCTAAAAATATCAGAGATTGATGGAATATTAATAAAACTGACACATTAGGTATGTTAATAATTGCCTTACTCTACTTCTTATCCCATAAAATTGCTTTTTGGCTTTCATTCAATTTTGAAAATATTAAATTATCATAATGTCTTGTAAAATAACCATAGACAATAAAACCATAAACAACAGGTGATTATTAAATGCCCAATACAAATCCACCTCTGACTAGGCCACATCTATGTATGTGGAGATAAGTATGGGTGTGTGTATATATTGTTTTTCTATTTTATTTAATTCTTACAAGCATAAAAATTGTCTCAATTCATAAGTAAGTAAAGCACGTCTCATAAGTATTATAATATTTACTGAAGTTCATACCCAGAGAGGACATAATACAGGAAAGCTTCATTTCTATATTTATATGAATGTATGGATACATGATTGTTCATCTCAATCCCTGTTTTAAATTCTCTAGCTCTGTTTCTTCCTTCTAAGTCACCCTTCCTTTTTCATCAAAGGTAGTATGCATTTTCAGCTGAGTAGTTTTTATCAGACTCCTTCATGCCAGTAAAATTTGGGGTTCCAACAACCTCCTTCTATTTTGTATTCTGACTCCTCTTTTCACGCCAGGCTAGCAGTATTTCTGCTGATGTAATTTCCTCAAGAACCTTGTAGCTCTTTCCTGGATTTCATTAGTATTTAATCCAATGGTTTCTTGAATAATTTGTTCAAGGCAATGTAGGTTTTTATTATCATACTCTTCAAAATGCTTATCAATTTTTTTCAGCCTCTACTACTGTCCCATTCCAAAACCTCTTCTACATTTTAGCTATTTCTTATAAAAGCACCCCACCTCCAGGTACCAGAATCTACATTTATTTCTATTGCTGTGCAACACTGTTATGACAAATTTGTCACATGAAAACAAAACTACTGGACCACAATTTCTATGAATGAACATTCTAGCAATAGCATGGCCATGTTCTCTGCTCCACGTCACATAAGGCCAAAATCAAGGTATTAACTAGATTACATTCTTATCTGGAGGCTGTGGTGAAAAATCTAATTCTGAGCACATGCAGGTGGTCGGCCAAATTCAGTTACTTGCAGTTGTGGACTGAGGTCCCAGTTGCTTTTGTGGCTGTCTACTGTCAGCTCCTAGAGGCCGCCAGCATTCTTTCTCTTGGCACTTCCTCCATTGTCAAAGACAAAACAAAATTTTTTCTCCTATTGAATCCTTTCCCCACTTTAAGATTCTAACACTGTTTCTCTGATCTCCAGAACCAATTTAAAGATCCAAAATTGTTTGTTCAGGTCCATTCAGATAATTTTCTATTTTAATATCAATTTAACATTTTAATTACATCTATAAAATCTCTTCAAAACTGTGTCAAGATTAGTTTTTGAAAATTAAGAAAAGGTATGCATATATCAGGGCCCAGGAATCTTGGGGAGCTATCTTCAAATCTCACCTCCCTCAACTACTATCAATATTGTAAGCCTTACAATATCCTTGATTTTTCAATATAGTAAATTGAAACACTTTTTAAAGTCTCTCCTAATAAAGTCTTAGGCAGTAATTAAATTTATTTGTGTCAAGAAATCTGAAAAACCCTAAATGAAGATTTATTTTTCAAATGACCGATTATATTGTTCTGACACAGTATATTATTCAGTATGCTTTGTAAAATATACTTACTAGAAAATCATTTATTATTAATATATGTATCCTACATAATGTATTAATTTCAATATTTAGATAAAAACACCACTTTGTTTTTGTATTATTCTGAATTTTGAAGTTGGTGCATAAAACATGACTATGTTGATATTTTTCTTAAAAAACAGTGTTGCAATTTTTATATCAGAATATTTGTTTGAGATTATATTCCTCAAAAAGAATTTCAAACCAAGTATTAATATATAATTTCTCAATCTCATGTAAACAATATTGGTATAGTAGCATTCTCTAGTAAATGAAAAATGTAATAACTGCCAG